>BSBK01003138.1:162500-272366 GCA_027943335.1 Chamaecyparis obtusa | reverse complement strand
AGTATATATACATAAATATATATATACATATATATATACATAAATATATATATACATATATATATAAATACATATATATATATATACATATATATATATATATATACATATATATATATATATATATACATATATATATATATATATATATATATATATATATCTATATACATACATATATATATATACATATATATATATATACATATATATATATATATACATAACAACACATATTATATATTTATATATATATTTAAGAACTCAATTAAATACATATACATATATTTAAGAACTCAATTAAATACATAACAACACATGAATAAAAGCATAAATCAAAGCATAGATAATTGAACCAAGAATGCATACATAACAAAGCATAAATCAATTATCTATGCTTTGATTTATGATTTTTATATATATATACAAATTTTATATACTTGAATATATTATATTGAAACATCAAAGCATACATAACAACACATGAATAAAAGCATAAATCAAAGCATAGATAATTGAACCAAGAATGCATAATTTCAAACCATCAAAGAATGTACACATCAAAGAACATGTACATTTAATTGAACCATCAAGGCATATATATTTAAGAACATGTACATATATATAAAAATTACATACACACTTGAACATAATATATAACCACATAATTTAGCATATATAAAAAACATGTATGTATCATTTAGCATACATAACAACATGCGTAAAAGCATTTTATTAGATTACTAATTTATCATAGACTTAATTTAAGTAGTAATCAATCTAGAGTTAATGTCATGTATAATTAATCTAACTAATTTATATTAAGGGGATGTCTTAAGGGGACATACATGTCATATATATATAGGAAAGTATTATTGTCCAATAATCCATAATTGAATCAAACATGCATAATTATATATCAAAGAATATCCAATATCCAAATTGTAACATCATTTATGAGTTCTAAGCTAAAAATAAATTGAGTTCAATTGTGAAAGTATGAAAGCTACAAAAAACTTGAGTTTCTAGGCTAGAGTTCCTATAGAGTCTAGATCCTCTCTATCTTTTATTATCTCCAAGACAATTTCATGTTTTTGATAGATAAAAGTAGTAGAAGGGTGTTGGCCCATAGAATAGAGGACTAGTAGCACATTAATAGTATATTAATGTAACCAGTCAAGTAGGAGTAACAAAATAATAGTGTTCAGCAATTCTAAATATGCCTTTATCAAAAAAAAAAGTCACCTTACTAAACATACGAATTAAACCAGAGTATCTAGTACCAGCAGTATCAAGTAAAGTATTAATAAAAAGCCACACAAGGCTAACCAGAGAGCAATAAAAGCTAATAAAAACCCCATTCACAAAATAGGGGGACCTAGGGCTAAAACCTTCCAAAATTAACCAACAGATAGGAACCAAACTAATTTTTTCCATGCAACTACTTAGACAGCAGAGTAGTCACCCATTCTTCCTGCAAGAACAAGAGGAGGTCTTTGTTGTCCTCGTTCACTTCCAGAGTGCCACCCGCTAGCTTATCCTGCAAATGACAAAGAGTCATCGCCAAAGCGTGCATAATTTTCAAACCAAATTTATTGGTTAGCTTGCATTGGTTCATCAACTCCTGCACATTATTCTTTATCTAAACAATCTCCTTGTCCAACTTCTCAAACCTCCTCTTAAGAGTCCCTTTGAGCTTGTTTCTATCCTCTAGGGCATCGGTGTTGTGAACAAGGGAAGGGGGCTTCTCCAGAGGATTGTGAGCAGGGCTTAGGGATGGGGAAGAGATAATGGGGGCTTCACTAGTAGGTTTGGGTTCAGGAGCAGGGATATGAGGGTGGCTCATGTGGTCTTCTGAAGAATCATTCATGGATTCGGTGGACTAGGAGTCCTTGTCAGACATGGAAAGCTCTTTATTCACCATTTCCAGTAGTTTAGTTTTGCATTGCTCTTTGGCCAGTCTGTTGGACCTCCTTCTACCCGACCCACTCAAGTCCACCTCCAGGTCAACCTGGCTTTCCAATAATTTTCTTTTTTTGGCCTTACAGTCGATCTCCAGGGTACTATCATCCTCCTTCCTATTTTTCATATCCTTAGACTCGGATACATAAGACACATCTTGGGCATCCTTCCTGAGAAATGGATTTTTGACACATTTTTTTTTATTCTTACCCTCTTTGGTGCTGGGAATAGCCTCCTGGGTAATACAGATAGACTGAGAGGAGGACTGGGTGGGGTTTTCATTTTTGACTAGGGAATCCTCCTGTGTCATTTCCTGGATAACCGGGGGGTGCTGAGGTGCCAAAAAAATGGCTTTGTGGAACTAATAAAGGTAGAGGAGGAGGCTCTAGTGAAGGATATGCATTTTCTTATCAGGGTTCTCCTTGATGTCAAGGATATTGCTTTCAATGGAGTGCAGCAGGAAGAAGGGGATGGATATTAAATATTTGTTCCTCACGTGGTTTAGAAACAGTAAATGGTAATAGTAGAAGATAATGAACTTACCTTCCAAAGTGAAGTATTTCATCACAACGAGGCAAGTTTTTGGCCAAAAATCTGGCAGCCCCTCCCTGTTGAAACCCCCCTACTTTTTCATCGGTATCTCACCATCCTTGAAGAACTGTTTAAGGCTAGTAGGGTCTGGTGTTTGACTAGTTTTCTTGTATTTTCTCCCCTTCATAGATAGCCCAGTTGCCTTGGCTATCATCTCCTTGTTCAGCTGGAAGTGAATGCCACCAATAGAGACATTTCTATTATTCCAAGATGACACAAATTGTTTGGATATACATTCATCATGCCCACACTTCATTCTCTCCATGAAGCCCCAAATGTCACTCTCCTTGCAATAGTGAGTCACCAACACATCTGAGGAGAAGATCTCATCGATTTTATTAGGCTCAATGCGGAGAGTGTTGCCTCCCATTTTACAATTCAGCCCCTCCTTTGCCAGAATAAGCTAATAATCACAGAGCTGAGTATCTGTGCAAAACTTGATAAACCCTTTGCAATTACAAATTTTTTTTGAATATAACTTAAACTGCAAGCTTTGGGAAAATTTTTGGGAAACGGGCTCCATACCACTAGATCCAACAGATCTCCAGGTGCCATTAATAGTAGTAATAATAACAAGGATACACTTGCCGTCCTCTTCGGCCAAGTAAGCCCTCTGATTTGGACAACATCTACTCCACATGTTTAAAGGGTAATTATGATTCTTTATAGGAAAATGGGTTCTCTTTTCCATAATCACAAAAATCATCAGGACATGCTAGCACATGATCCAGTGAGGATTCACAATGAATAAAATATTGTGGCACATTTAAACTTCAATATTCATTTCTCCCCCAATGATTTGCTGAGTCACTAGAGGTAAATCACTAACCGCCCTCCAATTGTTGAGTTTAGCTTGCCTTAGGCCCATTGTATCCATTGAGTTAGGAACATAATTCCCTTCCCTTTACGTGTGAGTTATGGTGGTGCTCTGGAAGCTATTCATCAGCTCACTGATCTCCCTAATGATAGGTCTAGCCTACCACCCCGCACTAGCACCACTTTTGACTGCCTCAACCACCACCATGGAACCCCCCTTGATTGCCAGCTGCCTGACATTCAAATGTTTTGCAAATTCAATCCCCTAGAGAAGAGCCATTCCTTCTACCTAGGTGACCATGCTGTTGTTGATAGGACCAACATAGGCTAGCAGGCAGCCACCTTTGTGATCTCTCAGAATGCCACCCCCACCTTACCTTATATTATTTGCCACCCCGTCAAAATTTAATTTAATCCATCCTCTAGGGGGGCCACCCATTTGGTGGCTTTTCTAGCTAGCTTTTTAGCATCATCAAACCTAGAGAACCTAGCAAGGATGTTCCACCTGTCAGCAAAACTCACTTCCCAAGTAGCAGGAGGGTAAGGAGGGAGCTTCCATTTGGCCATCCTGACATTTTTCACAGAAGAGCTTAGTTCCAATGTGGAGGCAAACATTGGGATTGATACTCCCTTCTCTGAAAATCCTATTGTTCCTCTCCTTCCAAATGGCCCAGTAGCTGTGGGGGGGTAGCATATGCTAGAGGAGCTAGAGAAGGGGGTGATTTGAGGGGCTCTCTAGTTATTAAATTAATGCACTTCTTTGTTTAGGGCCCACGGGATACCTAACTTGTCTATAAATCCTTACCATAAACTGGAGGCATAGTCATAGTGGATGAACAAGTGGTTCAACATTTCCTCTTCCTTCTTACATAGAATACATCTATTCACCATGGGGATGCCCCTCTTTATTAGGTTATCCTAGGTTAGGACCTTACCATGCATTAAGGTCCACCAAAAGAAGTTAATTTTTGGGGTGAGTTGGGGAATCCACACCTTCTTCCAGTCCTGCGAGTTACCCACCTCCTTCAGAAGGAGATTATAAGCTAATTTAGAAAGTACCAGCCTGGGTGGGGGCCTAGATAATTAAGTCCTCAAGACCTGAGATTCTAACCTTAGTTTTAATTTCCATGAGGTCCTTGGCTAAGTGTTGCAGATCCGGTCTATTCCTTGACTAATTAGGAATGTCCTCCCAATCCCTACCAGTGATATAGTTAGAAGCTCTGTTACCTAGGATAGGTCTGAGGTGATCCATAAGAGGTTTGAAACTGTAGCCTAAATTAGGTTGGTTCTCTATCCAGTTGTCATTCCAAAACTTGATGGATCTTCCATTTTCAATTTTCTAGAGAATTCCTTTAGAGAGAAGGGTCCTACATTTGCAGATGTTCATCCATAGTTTGGAGCCGCTGGGGAGGTTTCCATCTTGGAACATTCTCCTATAGGGTTGTCTTTGGAGGTACTTAGGTTCCATAAGTCTGTACCAATTTGCCTTTCCTTCTATAAGCTTCCAGGCCACTTTTGTGGTAAGGGCTTTATTCATCAGCCCAATTTTCCTTAACCCCAGACCATCCATTCTCTTCGGGAGGCAGATAGTATCCCAATTCACCAGAGACATCCTGTTTTTTCTTTAGATCTTGCCCATAGAAAAGTCCTCTATATCTTTTCAAGTTTGTCTACCATGTAGCCTCTAATTTTAAAGAGAGAAAGGAAGTAGACAAGGATTCCTTGGAGAGTGGAGGCCATGAGTTGCATCTTACCAGCATTGCTTAGAAACTTCCCCTTCTAGCCAACAAGTTTCTTCTAGGTTCTTTCCAGGATAGAATTCCATAAATCTTGGGACACCTCTTTAATAGTAAGGGGGAGGCCAAGATAAGTAGAAGGGAGAGAGGCCGACAGACAACCCAAGATTCAGAGCACCTTATTTTTTATCTTTATGGGGGTGTTGAAGAAGAATAGCT
Source organism: Chamaecyparis obtusa (assembly GCA_027943335.1). Lineage (NCBI taxonomy): Eukaryota > Viridiplantae > Streptophyta > Pinopsida > Cupressales > Cupressaceae > Chamaecyparis > Chamaecyparis obtusa. The sequence goes on along the minus strand of BSBK01003138.1, from coordinate 267,042 downwards.
TGCTCTTCTGATAGTTGATGCATTTCCCTGAAGCCCAAGTGTAACTTTCCAGAATTTGTTTCCACTGCCTAGCCTCAATAACTGAGGAATAACCAAAGAGGAAGGTGTCATCCACAAAATATTCTAAAACCACCTGAGGACTAGTGGAGGTAGGTTTGATGCCCATTATTCTCCCCATGGCAGATAGCATACAAAGGTTCCTGCTAATCACATTAGCCACCATAATAAAAAGGTAAGGGAAGACCCTTCTTAGGTTTAAAATAACTACCAAGGGATCCATTCACTAGAACATAAAGGCTAGCAGTTTGAGTACATTCTTGTATGATCTAGATGACCTTCTCATTAAACCCCATTTTAGCAAGAATTTTAATTAGAAAGGACCAATTAACTTTTTCGTAAGCTTTGGAGATATCCAATTTAAAATCCATACTTGGAACTTTTCTTCTATCCATAGAGTGGATTATTTCATGGGTGGCTATGGCCGCATCCAGGATCTATCTTGTTAGCATGAAGCCTTTCTGAGTAGTGCTTATAATCTTGTCCAGCAGAGGCTTGATTCTGCCCACCAGGATCTTGGTGAGGATCTTATAAAAATTATTGCGTAGGTTGATGGGCCTGAAATCCATCATAGTGGTAGGATTATCATGCTTAGGAACCAATATGAAACCTCCACTTTTGCTTAGGGCCTAAAAGAAAATTTCATGTTATTCAATATGAAACCTCCACTTTTGGTTTCCACATCCTCTTTTTGGCAATGTCTAGAATTGGAAACTTTGTCGCTATAACCAAATGATTGTAATGTAGAACTTTTTGTTACCATGTATTCAAGAAATTGAACACCATTTTGGTCTATCTTCATTTGCTGATAATATGTGCCTTTGATGACAACTGAACCAGTTGGAAATTATTGTCCATCACCATCTACAATTACTTCCAACAACTTATATTTTTATTTGGTGCATCTTAGAAGATAATAATCTACATTTTCTACATTGTTGGGATCCACAACCACAACAAAAATATCACCTGTACATGTGTACAAATGTCCATGCAATTTAAAAATTAAATGAAAAGATATAAATAAATTGATCAAAACTTGTGATAAATTGAAATAAAAATAAAAATAATATACATGTACATGTGCACATAGCTGTAACAACTAAATCAAAAACACGTTCAAAATCAGCTGAATATATAGGATCGTGAATTTTTATGTCAATTTCATCATCTTCATAAGGATGCATTCTAATCAACTCCTTCATATCCCATCATGAAACATATCCATTTGCAATATTCTCACATTGACTCATTGGATTGTCCTCAACACAGTCAACACAGAAACATGATTTTTCCCTGACTTTGAATAAATGGCAGTTTGTGTTGTTTTGTTATTACAGTTGATGTAAACTTTTGATACCAACAATTCTTTGAAAATTTGTAAGGAATGGATCGATCCATATTTGATACAAATATTAATGAAATTTGAAATTTGCACACATTAAATTAGATCAACAATTACATGATAAAAGTGAAAAACACATATGATCAAGAAAATTTCATATTTATTTAAAAGAAATTGATCTGAAATAAATTTTACCTTTCACTTCCCAAAAATAACGTTTGTTGTATTGGGTGTCTCGACTAGAAAAATGACCTTGACACCATTCAACAATTTTATTTGCATTCTCTATCATGTTACCTATGTACAACATGTAAGTTTACATGAACTAAATTAGTTTAAAGAAAATGGATCTAGAAGCTTCTTTCAAGACATTATAAATAATTTCAAATATCATAAATACATGTACCTGTAAGTTCATGTTGGTGACATGCACGTTTTATAGATGCTCTTGCTCCATCGTGCTCCTCTTTTCCATGGCCACTTTCAAAGAAGTTCCACAGAAACTTAACATTGCATCTAACATGTTGCATGGCTAACCAATTAAAAGATTTTGTAGATTTAAATTATCCTTCTCAATAATGTTGTATACACACATGTACATACATATACATACATAAGATATCATTTTAAAAAATAGTTCATCATGTATATGTACACAAATTTAATAACTTAAAAATAGATGAGAATTAAAATGAATTGAAATACATGTGTACTTACCTAGACAACCATCAGACCATATCTAGTGTTGTGAAAGTTTTATCCCATTATTCGCAAGATCTTCAAAAAATTGCAAAATAATGAGCCACATAGCTCCTATCATGAACTCTATCATCACTACTATAGAAATGAACCTCCTTGATGATAATGCGTTCATTTTGATCAATACTTTATATCCCATCCAAATCAAATTGTGCATGTCTCTGTAGGTCACTTACACAAATATCATAACTTGTTTAGAATGATAATATTGACCTCGAAGCTCCAATTGAGGGGAAAATGTATAGTTCTCAAAGAAATCTACAATTGAAAGAATACAACAAGGTGGAAAACAATTTTTGGAATCATGAGACTGTTTGGATTTCCATCGTGCACCATGAAAATTTTGGATATATGGATACATCATAGTACAAAATCTGGTCATAAACTCAAGGTGGGGCAATGAATTCTGCTTCAATGCAATGTTTTTGGATTCATCTCCTGTCTTAGTTTGGTATGTCTCATATTCAAATCTCTTCCACAAAACTAGCATTGAAACATCAATAATCTCAATTTGTAGTGGAAATTCATGCAAATCTCCACAATCATTGCATGCATTTTTTATACATTGTACTTTGAACTCATCTAAATCTTCTGATTTATCAGGTAAAATAGACTTCACAAATTGTGTCATACTTCCAAGGATAACCATATTTGGATTAAGTACTTTTATAGCTTTTTTATATGATTGCAAGTATAGATGAAATTTGACATGATTTTGACAGCAAAATGTTTTGCCTACCTTATTGATGTGTACAAAGATGAGATGAAACCTCTCAAACATTCTTTGACATATTTTCACATCTAAAAACACTTTCTTGAATGCTTGAAATAGCTCACTTTGTGTTATATCTATAAAATGTTTTGGATGCTCATATTTCATACCCATCTCTTCATCTTTCATCTATATAGTATCTCTTCTATTGGAAGAAACACGGGAGCAAGTAGTCCAATATTCAATGACTCATCTTTTTACATCTTCAAAAAATTTGCCTTTTCAAGGAAGTCTACAAATATTTACCCAATTCTTTTCAATTTTTTCATATATCATATTTATCCACTTGATAAAAGCACAATTAGGTGTCACCTTTTAGGCTAACTTATCAGCACAGCTGAAATTTAGTATTTCTAACTAAAAATGATTTTTTGTCAAACATATGGTCTAGCTAGATTCATTCTAGCTAGGTTATATAAGTTCTTTAACTTTTCCAATTGGAAATGTCTATTAAATGCATGTTTTATACCACTTTGGGTCCAATTACCATAAAAATAAAATTATTTCAGAAAAGTGGTGTTTCAATCACTCCTAATCTTTTTAATGATATTTTTTTAAAAATAAAAAAATACCCTTTTATAGAGATCATAGTCAAGAATATCCTCATATAGATTTAATAGTGTTTTAATTAGACATAGTTTATTGTAATTAAAAAATATTGCAAGTAGGTATTTTAATAGTCAAGGAGATGTTGATTCGGAGGAAGAAAAAAAATAGTAAATCATATTAAATAAATTTGAAAAACATATGGTGCACTAGAGTATAGAGTCCTCTTCAAGAATATATATTTCTTTTTTTTTATTGGGATAGATTTGTTAAGAAAAATATGTTGCGAGATGAAAACTGTCTATTTCAGTGAGTTGGAATTTGATTTTTTATAAAAGAGAAAATATAGGTCACAATTTTTTTTTATTTCTTAATGTACTAGCTATATATGTCATCTATGACATATTTTAAAATTAGGGGAAAAAATGTTTATTTACATATAATTTTTTGGTGGGAACTAGACCCCTAATTTTCAACATTTTTTAGCAACTAAAAAATCATCTTAAAAATTAAAAAAACATATCAATTCTTATTCAAAAAAATTATTAAAAATATTAATCATAAAATTCATCCATTTTATCACATTTAATTAGTTTACATCATCTTCAAATTCCAAACATAAATATCATTTTTATACTATTGAAGTTGAACAACTTTGATTTTGTTAGCCTTTCCCTTTGTAAAAGGGTGACAACTTATTGTGATTTTACCCCTAGAAGTAGAAGCTGAACATTTCTTCTAGATACTTGCATTAAATCATAAATTGCATAAAGTTGTTTTCTTTGTGTCAACTTCCTACTAGATATTGTAGTTATCAACTCTCTACGTGCAACACTTAAATCAACTCCTTAAATTGTGTTCTTAATGTTGGTTAATGCATCTTGCAAGTTTTCAACTATTGTTCGATTAAAATTATCCACATAGATTTTCCTGTTATCAACACCCAATAACTCCAAAATAGGAGTCATCTCTCTTTTCTTGAATAACCTTGAAAATAATTGTGCTCTTCCAAACATGCTTTTATTTTTTTTTATGAATAGAGGCCTTTTTTTTAAATAATATAAAAGTACAGTATTCACAAGAAAGGGGTCAGGGGAAAGAGTCACCCCACACAAGCTACGCTGCAACTAGGCAAGAAACATACAACTATTCATCAAAAAAATATATAAAAAGAGAAACCCTCAAGCTGGAAGGGCAATAGCAGAAGAGGGAGGAGGATCTTTGTCATCAAGATTTCCCCAAACATTGGGCCTAAGGGTCTGGTTAGGAACTGACCAACCATCTTTTGGATCTTCTTTCGCCAGCTCTCTTTCCTCCCACTTGGGAGAAATAGCAAGCGTCGGGTTAGGGACTTTGTCTAAAGTGGCAAGAACATTGGCCGAGGGCCAAGCAACAATAGTAGAAATAAGCAAGGGAGGCCAGTCAGTACCTGCATCCCTCCGAGGAGGAGGAGAGGTAGAGTGGCGATGCCATTTGTGTGGAGTCCTGGAGTATCTGGCATATGAGCTCCGATTATGATGGTAGCCCTTGGGCAGTGTGCGGTCAACTGAGAGAGAGTCTGGAGACACCTGAGCAACAGTACAAGGGGCATTGCCCTAAAGCTGGAGTAGCTCCTGTAAATGGGTGACCTTTAAGGCCACCTTGTCTGCTTGCACCTGAATATGCATCATGACATTGTTACAAATACATGCCCACAACATAAAGAGAGATATGAATGTCCAGAGAACTGTGGGAAAAGAGAGCAACATTTCATTCTTTCCATAAAGTAAACAAAATCTCCATCCTGAAAGCATGCCATATCTAGGTGTACTAGGAAGGCATTCTGGGGGGATCACCAAGAAGCACCATATGCCACGAGAAAGGTTCAAGCCTAAATTGAGCAAAGAGGTTGTGAATCTAGACCCAATAATTTTGGGCACGATGAAATAACAAAAAAATGTGCATGAGGGTCTCAGAATGACCACAAAAAGGGTATTTAGGATCAGGAACACCCAAATGTCAGAGCCTAGCTCCCAAAGGTAAGCCCTGGTAGAGAAAACACTAGGCAAAATGAGAAATCTTAGGCTTAGTGAAAGAATCCCAAATAGTGTGAAATCGCCAACTCCAACTCTTCTAGGAAGAGGAAAGATGCCATTGTTGGTTGAGAGAATCAATCATGGGAAAATGAGGAAAAAACGAAGAATGCCCAAGCTTGGGTTTGTAACTAGTGAAGGGCGTAGCAAGGTACCATTTCCAGTCCTTCCACCAAGGTCTAACTGATTGAATTCCCTATTTGAGCAGGAGATGAGGTAGAATGGCTGAAACCACCAAGTCAAAAGTCTGACAATCTGGGTGGATGAGCTAGAATTGAACCTGAAGACCATCCCAAGAACGAAGATTCATAGTGGCTTTGGAGAAAAGATCTTTAAGGGTTTGAATGTCACGTTTGTGAAAATGAAGAGCACTAACCCCTTGTATTCTGGCAAGAGGAATCCCTTGCTGAGAAAATAAAGGGAACCACCAAATGTTCTGCTAGTTGAGAGAAAGATCATCTCAGAAACCATTCCCAACCCAATGGAGCTAGGGCTTGAAAGACTCCCATGCTCTCCATATATACTTTTGGCAACAAAAGTGCCCTAGATTTGAACAGGTTCCTTCATAACTAGAAGGGTTTGAAATCCAATCCCCTTCCAAGCAAGTTTGTGAAGAGGATATCCTGAGGAAATGCAATGTCGAAGCAAAATTAACATGCTTTTATTTTCAAAACATTCATCCCAATTTTTTTTGCAATGCAATTTAATTGTACTTTTAGATACCATGTGTTTAGATGAAACTTGACTGAAAAGTGTGTCTTCATTGATCTCCATCAAATTTCCCATGTCAAATGATATGTTCCCACGTTGAGAACTACCAATTTGTTCTCCTACTTGAATTGCATCTTCTTCAATATCAATAGGTTCTTCCTCTACTTCAATATGTTGATCTTCATTATGTTTTGTATGACCTTTTAATTTGTCATCTCTTATTCGATCATATTTCCTTGTTATGTTCTTTTTATTCCCCATTGAATTGAAAACTCCAATTCACCTACATACCAATAACTATATGCCCAATAAAACAATCTAAAAAGCTAAATAAAACAATGCTTGAATTTAAAAAAACAAAATAAAATAAATTTTCAATTAAAAAAAATTAAATAACACAAAACAAAGAAAAAAAAAATATAAAAATATCTTGCAAAAAAAAAAACCTTCTCGATGAATATGTCCTTCATAATTCCCTTTCGAACGACAAAAGGCTACAAAAAAACTCCACCAAATGATTTTATTTAAAAAACACTAATTATTTCGCATCTATTCCACAATTTGTTTTTCATTTTTTCATTCAATTTTTTTTTAATTTTTATATTGGGTTTAAGCTCTCAGTCGCTTAGGCGACCATAATTTGTTGACCTTGGTTTCAGCCAAACCAGGTCCAGCTAAACTGGTTCTGGCTAAAACTGGTTCGACTGAAACTGCATGTGTCATTCTATGTGGTTTCCACACAAGCAAAAAATGATTTTTTTCAAAACTTCTCAGTTCTGCAACTTATTTCTCTATCAAAATATAAATTACTTCAAAAACTAAAAATACCCTTTTGTAGAGCTCGGGGTCAAGAGTATGGGCATATAAATTTTATAGTATTTTAATTTCAAATAATATTTTATAATTGTAAAATATTTTAAGTAGGTATTTTAACATCTAAGAAGACGCGACTGTAAAAAAAATATAAAATATAGTAAATCATAACAAAAAAATTTAAAATTTATATTTAACACTAGAGGAGATAGTCCTCTTCAAGAATATGCAATTTTTTTTTTGAGAAATGTACATTTGATAAGGAAAATTTGACAGGAATTTTTTTTTGTCAATTTTGGATAAGTTCAACTTTGAGTGGTCATAATAGGAAAAAATACATCGGAAACCAATCTTTTTTTTTTATGCACTAGCTATACATGTCATCTATAACATATTTTGAAATCAAAAGAAAAAAAGATTATTTGCATATAGTTATTTAACAAGAACTAAACCCCTGATTTTCAAAACATTTCAACAATTAAAAATTGGAATTGAAAAATTAAAAAACTATGTCAATTATTATTCAAAAAAATTTAAAACAATTATAAACAAAACTTTTACCCAGTTTTACACATTTAATTAGTTTACATCATTTGCAAATTCTAAACACAAATGTGACTTTTGTGTTGTTAAAGTTAAATAGTTTGCATGTTGATCTTTTCCTTTATAAAAGTGTGACACAGGTTTGTACGTTTAACCTGCCAAATCAAGAACCTTGAAATGAAAGAACATGTGACATTGCTCTGGTGATGACCTTTTTCCACTCAAATCTTGCCATTCTTTTTTGCCTTCATAACATTTGAACTCATAATACAAGTAGAAGACTTTTCAGAGAAGGCATCATGTGAAAACATATTTTTGCATCTCATTATTTTCTTTATCTCTTTGGACAAGATAATAATGATCCAAAGCCTAACATTTGCAAAAGCAAACAACAAGAGATTGTGTAGGTAGAGCCAAATCACAATTTAGGTGTACCTAAAAATGGTCTAATCTATGAGCTCAAATCAACCTCTTGGAATTCCTTGTAAGAGAGAAAATAAAATAAACATGACAGATGAATTAAAATTTGTTTGAACTCCCTTATTAGCTCATTGATATTCTCCAAATCCTCATGCATAAAAGACACATAACCCTTCATTAGGTTTGTCCCAATATTTGCAATATAATAAACCAATTTATTTCCTTCTCTATATGTATGAGTAATTTGAAAGCTCTAGAAGGAGTCAAACAAAACCAAAGCCTCTACAAGGATATATTCCAATTTCCAATTAGAAGAGCGTTGAGAACTTGACACATTGATGGTTAAGATGGAATCTCCTTTATGGCTAAATTAGAAATGTTGGATCTCTCAGCCATTTTTAGACCTAAAATCAATGTGCAATTGTATGCTTGAGTATATGCATTTTCCCTTTAAGTGAAGAGATTGACAATTCCTAACCTTATCAAAATACATTTTCTATATGATGTATCTTATTTTCTTCTTTTCTTTAGGTAATGATTTAAATATGATTTAAATGAGGTATGATGGAATGTGTACTATATTAAGGGATCCTTAAGTAGAATTGTATATTATAACTTGTCCTAGACATATTATTGTGTGACAAAAATATATTTGTTAAGCATTTAAGTAAGAAATTTTGTTGTCATGAGAAGTCATTTCTATGCTAGTATTGCACTATGTTGGTCTAGATAGGCACTGATATTAGATTGTTTTATAGTAAAAAAACTAGATTCTCAAAATCCTAAAAATAGAAAAATAAAATTTTATTTTATGTTAATATGTTTAAGTTGTTGCATGTTCTTGTGTTAAATAGAATAATTCATTGATGATATAACTTGTCTGAAATAACGTGCATAAGAGAACAAGCCATTGTAAAAATTTGTTGGCCATTGATACAATAATCTTAAGGATTAAAGATAGCAACTTTATTGAGATAATCAAACAACCAATTGGGGAGATCAACAAGTCATGCATTATCAAATCAAATCCCCAATATAGCTCTTTCTAAATAAAGATTTATTAATCTTCTAATAGTGTTTTTTTTCTTCTTCAACGTCTAAGATTTTCTAGATTATCTCTATTACAAGAGTTATTTTATAGTTTTAATTTATTTTTTTAAATATATGTGAATTGTATTTTAGTTTTTATATACTTGATTGATTTGGAGTTATCTTATTTAGTAATTTGATAGCTATTTTAAAGTTTTAGTTTTTTAAATATATGTGAGTTGTATTTTAGTTTTTATATACTTGATTGATTTGGAGTTATCTTATTTAGTAATTTGATAGCTCTTTTAAAGTTTTAATATTTTTAAAATAAATAGGTTATTTTTTTTACATATTCAAGAAGGTTGCAGAGCAACAAAGTTCCTGCCAAAATAACAATATGATAGTTTAAATTTAGAAAAGAGTTTGGAAGTATTTTTTAAAAAATTAGTAAATTTTAACTTTGAACTATATAAATTTTAACAAAAATTAATATTTCTTTTAAATAAAAAATATTTTCAATTTGAATTGTTAAAAAAATAATACCAAAAACTAATTTTGTTAAAAAATGAAATGTAATAAATATAATAAAAATTTAAAAAATAATTATCACATACTATATAAAACAATATCTAACTAAATAAATGAATATACAACCATTTTTTTCTCAAATACATACAACACTGAAACAAACAATTACCCCTTTTACTAAACACTTTTATATGTAATGTTATTGTGCATAAAATTCGATGAAAATACAATGTATCTTGTTCTTCATACATTTTATACCATTCTAAGTGTCATCTTCAACCTTTAGCCTCACGTGCACGCTGAACCGTCACTCAATATGCTTTACAAACTCTCCTCGACTTATAGCACAAACTGAAAAGTGATTGTTTATACCATTCTCCTCTGCTTTAAGCTTTAAAGCCGTTCAACAAAGAGAACTTTCTTACCTAATTAAAAAGAAATTTTGACTTTTTTAAAATACCAATGTTCATTTCCAAACCATATTCCATGACAGAACAATTGCAGTCCCTTTTTGAGCAGTTACTAGGCGCCCCTTCAAACTATATGGCAAGTAAACCAACAAAACTTGATCATTTCCTCGTAAACCTATTAAAAAAACCCTAAAAAGGTAAGAATGCAAACATTTTGAGTAGACCTAAACCTAGGTCCCGAGTAATCTTTGACAACACAGATAAAAAATTGCATAATAGATCTAAATATTTCCTATTCGGCATTAAGCATTCTCCAAGACGGTTGAAAATTACTTACAATCACAGCTAAATTTGAAGGGTTAGGTCATAATGTCTTGCGCATGGTTCTAATAGAGCAAGATGTGCTGGCTAAACAGATAGTTCAAGCAGTCTTCCACAACTATATTCTTTACGAACATTCAAGAACGCTCTGCCACCAAGGAGAATATATTTCCAATGGAACCCTAACCTAAGAATACGAGTCTAATGTCCACAATTTCACAACCCAAAACTGAACAACGAAACAGTACTGTTACAACTCCATTAAATTTTTTAGAAGTACCAGAAATTACTCTACATAAACTTTTAGAAGTATATCAGAAATTACTCTACATAATTCCGAATCTAGATTCACATAGTTTTCCCATTATTTGATCATAACTTCAATACACTACTGGTCTATTTTGATCCTGTACCAGTATTGATCAACTCTCCAAATTTCATTTCCTTTAAAACTTACGATTTTGGCTTAATAACATTTCAAAAAAACTATGTTCTTCGTAACAAATGTTCAATATTTGTTGAATGAAATTGAAATAATAGGCCACGGACCATCCCAAAAAGTGAAATAACAAATGAAAAGTAGAAACAATGAACGGATTGAAATTTACCCTTCACTGGTTAAATTTACTACGACAAAATTCAATTTTGGCATAACGAAAATACAAAGGGAAATAGACAAAATAATTTTATGAACGAATTATAAAATTTAACCCCTACATCCCCTACTTCAATACATATTAAACACGATTCACCCTTCCAACTGCAAAATCAACCAAAATAAATTACATCCCAAAACCTGAAATACTGCATTGTACCAAAGAGCCGCTTTTGTTTAAAAACAATCCGAAACATGATATTTACAATAAAATAACAAGTTACAAACTTACCGATGTAGATCAATCAGTTGTTGTCTGTGCACATTTTTTCTAAATCAAGAAAATCGCTTACAACATTTAGACTATGGTAAAAAATATAGTTCAACAAGGTAATTTTTCTCACTGACTTCAGAGTTGTAAACATTTCAAGATATGGAATGTTTGTACAATGCCAGCAAGTCCAATTCCATTTCAACCATGTCAAAAAACTTTTCTTCTAATAATGTAAGGCTCACCAATCGTGGGTAATTTTCTTTTACTGCATCGATTTTAGAAGATAGATTGAGAGAAATAAGACTCTGAGAGCATATCTTCAATCTCTTAAGTCCGTTGCATTTACACAAAGTTAAAATTTCTAAAGTTGGACACAATTGCAACATCACTTTGATGGTTTTGTCCTTCCCTTGTAAATTAGACAAATTGAGCGTTGTCAACACAGTAAACAGTGTGGCTTTCACAATAGACCCTAAAATTCAAAGGTATGACCTTGATTGAAAATAATAGAAGATAAATAATTTATGCAAATCCTCTCAAATTGAATCCTTCACACAATCCATAAATAATCGAACCCTGATACTCCAAGGCAATCCTCAATTCTTACCTAACAGACCCTGCAAACAAAACTTCCCAAAGAAACCTAAATTCAACTGAAAAAAACAAGCCAATAGTTCTAACAAAAGTTCTTGAGAATGAAAACTATTCTTCCTCAAACTTATCAATCTTCACCTCTTTCTACTAGAGTGAGTGTAATCTAATTAAGAACTCTCTACAGTGAGAATTATTAAGTTGTTCCACCTAAGAAGCTACCTTTCTCACCAGAGTCTTCCAGTGTTCACCATTGCAACAATGTGTATTGTCGTTTATCTTCTTTTGCAATAGAAATCCCAATCCCCATCTTCGTATGCCCCTCCAGGTTGGGTTTCAGATGACTAATAATCTCTTTATCATGTAGGTGCAAGGCCATCCTGTAGGGTTATCTACAAGGGTAACACAAGTTCAGTATAGTTAAAATAAATCTTTGTAAAAAGAACCAATACTCAACTTGTATTCGCCTGACATAATTTCAGTGGTAGTTTTATTGGAAAAAAAGACCACCAGTTGATTTCGGAGTCCCTAAATGTTAAATATCAACAATGAAGTTGGCCATGATGTACATGTACAACCCTGGGCACTTCTAAGTAAAAGGAGCTAACCAAAAAGAAAGGCTGAGTTTTACTATAACATCCACACAACTAAATAATCTAATAACATTCATTACAAACAAAACCTACCACAAATTTTGTTTTAAAAAAATTATTCATAAGCCCTACAAGCTTTCATCACTTAACCACGAATTAATTCAATTTTACAAGTATAGAATTGGTTGGTTTTACAAAAAATTTAAACAATAGTTGTTTGAAGCAGTCTCCACATTACATAGAGAAATATTTACAAGCCACAATCTCTCATCATTATACTTTAATAATGACAAGTCCAGAAAAACAAAAAATTGTTCTATCTGAGACTTCCTCCACCTCTACCATTTCATTAAGCTATTTAAGAAAACCAGTAATTAGTTAAAAATTTAAAGATACCAATAGAATTAATTGAGCTTAATTGAGCTTCAAAATGCATCCAGCATTCATACCAGAATGAAGAGATTTGTCTCTTTATATATACCATTTTCGTTGAGCTTCTTTGACAGGCTACAATGTTTATATTTGAGTGAGATAGATTCAACGTAGTAACACAAAAATGGGTTATATCCACCTTTAGGAAGAACAAAAGAAATGAAAAACTTCTGGTTTGCATGCGTTAATTCTAATGGAAATATATTGTTTTTATACAAATTAAAACTATAGCTAGTGCAGGGCAGAGAAGAAGATTAAAAAATTGTTTTGATATGCAAAGAAGATTTTGCGATCCTCAAGGACATGCAGTTGTGGGATTAACAAAAATTATATGTTCATGGCTTAATTATATAATTCTTTTCCGTTATATTTTTTTCCTTATTTTCCTTTTTGAATTTAAAGTAAGACTTTATAAAACTAAAGTTAGGTATTATAAATTTTATTTCATATAAGTATGGAAATGTTCACCTGAAAAATCACTCATATGAAACTTTGCAATCTTAAATAAAAATTTCTGAGAAATCCGCCCTTATGGCTCAAACTTTTTCAGCCAATAAAATGAATGAAAAATACTACTACAAATTAGAAAAGTTAAATATCTTGTAATTTACTTAATCAAATATTAAGATATAATATAATTTGAAAAATACTTAATTTTGATTCATTCAGATTTACTAGTTTAATCACTAGTTAAAGACATGTCGATGCCTATAATTCTACAGCCTACAGCATCAACTAATAAATTAAAAATTTGAAAATTTCACAACCTATAATAATAGTTTGAGATGTTTTTTGAATTTGATCACACAAATAGTTTTCCTTAATCATTCAATTGAAACATTTTAAAATAGATTTATTTTATTTGAATTTTATAAATATATTTCATTTTATCATTTTCAATTCTTTTTTTTAATTTTTTCTATTTTTTATTGAATCACATTTTATTCTAGAACAAAAGTTTAACTACTAACCAAATGTTTTATATTTATTTAAATTATTTAATAAATTATTTTATGAATTTTAGTATTCTTAAATCTTTTTTCTAATTAATGGAAAAATATATCATCACTATATTTCAATATTCATACTATTTTATATATAAATATTCATAATATCTTTTAATTGTTAGTGAAAAATATTAATTAAATTAGTCTGGAGGAAAGAATTCTTTTTGTTCGAATTATATAATAAAAGATTAAAATGTGATTTGATTTTTCTAATATAATCGATATATAAAAGAGTTCTTTGTTTTAGAATTACATAATAAAATATTCAATCATAATTTTTTTTGATACAAAATGAGTTGGAGGACAGTTTTTTAATGAGGATATATCTTTATATTTATTTTTAAAATATTATGTTTATAATTAATATTATTATTTTGACAAGTGTCAAATTTAATATATCAGTTTGTATTAACTTTAGCACATTCTATTATACTCAATTCCTTAACTAGCATATATATCTTATATAATTTATGTAGAGTAGGTTGAGATATCTAAATATTAAGCTTCCCTAGTTTATTAAAATAACTAAATCAATCCCCACCTTATTTATGCATTATATTGATTTTAATTTTTTGACTAGATTGTTGCAAATGTGGTTGCAAGTAAAGTGGGCTTAACCCTAGATGAAATTTCATAGTTAAGCATGCTTGAGCTGGAACCTGAGTAGTAGGATTGGTAACCCCCTAGAAAGTTCGGGTGCTTCACCTCTTTGAGCATCACTTAGATGCAATGAGTGTTAAGTGTTCCATTCATTCTCATGAGAGATGGGTTCTTGTGAACCACTCACTACTCATAAAACATGGGTTCTATGCTCCATACAAAATGCACCTTTGACAAGATTTGAAAAAATGGAAAACACACTAGATTTTTATGAAATTTTCAGCATTTGTTCTTCATGATCTGTATCTTGTGCTTTAAATCCACAAAAAGATTGGAAAAAAAATAGTGTGTTTTCTCCAATCTGATTTTTTCTTTTCTTTTCTGCATTGTGTATGGAGCTTAGCAAGCACCAAATCCTGATAGCAATATTACAATTTGACTTTTGAAAAATATCTCCTACTTCTCAATAGATTGTAGCAAGATTTTAAAATAAAAATAATTATCTATAGATACAAGGACAACTACTTTTATAACAACTTTTTAAAAAATAAAATTATAGTAAGATTTAAACATTAGAAAAACAATCTACGCATTCAATGACCGTGATTTTTAAAAAGTTAGTAGAGTTAAGGATTACGTTTCTTGATGACTAAGATTTGTACGTTTCCTGATGACTAAGATTTGTAGGAATGACTGTTACAGAGTGGTCAGGTAAATCATCTACTTCTCCCAAGGTGGTAGTTGATATCACGAGTTTCATTGGTCTAACCTGCC
Organism: Chamaecyparis obtusa; assembly: GCA_027943335.1. Classification (NCBI taxonomy): domain Eukaryota; kingdom Viridiplantae; phylum Streptophyta; class Pinopsida; order Cupressales; family Cupressaceae; genus Chamaecyparis; species Chamaecyparis obtusa. Next base: position 251,850 of record BSBK01003138.1, on the reverse strand, counting down.
AGTCTACAACACATTATCCTCCATAAATAATCTCTTGAAACACTAAAATACACAAGTTGTGGCAGAATGGCGGCTGTCAGAGTACAATCACTTGCAGGGAGTGGAATTGCGAGCATACCTGCTGAGTTCATAAGGCCGTTACACGAAAGGCCCGGTGCTAGCACAGAGTGCCCTTCTGTGAAAGTTCCTCTCATAGATATGATCGATTTAAGTGAGAAAACTATAGCGGAAATAGGAAGAGCTGGTAGTGAATGGGGTCTTTTCGAGGTGGTGAACCACGGAATTTCTGAAGAACTCATCCAACGTCTGCAGGCCGTTGGGAAGGAGTTCTTCAATCTTCCGCAGGAGGAAAAGGAGAAGTATTCCAACAATATGGCTGCGGGTGTTTTTGAGGGCTACGGTACTCGATTGGCCCATAATATTGATGGAAAGCTCGAGTGGATTGACTATTTTTTTCATATTCTGTGGCCTCCTTCCAGATGTGACTTCAAATCCTGGCCTCGCCATCCTCTCTCTTACATGTATGCTTCTTCCTCTTTCTCTTTCTTTCTATTTACTAGCATTCTAAATTCAGCTATTCTCGCTTATAAGTGTTGAGTCATGTATGGTTCAAATTTTGTTTCTAGATTCGATTGTGTATGATTTTTTTAGTATTAACATTTTGGATCATCCTCTCATCCTGATGATGGATCACAGAGTGTGATCCAGAATGTGATTGCTAAAAGAACATACACAATCGAATCTAGAATCAAAATTTGTATTAAAAATAAATTGTAAAAATCTAATAATGTTTATCATGAATGATTGTTATTTTATTGCAGAGAGGTGAATGATGAATATGCTAAAGCACTTATGGAAGTCGTGAATAAGTTGCTCTCAGCCTTGTCTCTATATCTTGGTGTGGAAGAACACACCATGAAAGAGGAGCTTGGTGGTGAGGATTTGGAGATGGAGATGAAAATAAATTTCTACCCACCATGCCCTCAACCAGAACTTGCTTTAGGAGTAGAAGCTCATACTGACATGAGTTCACTGACTCTCCTTGTGCCCAATGAAGTTCCGGGGTTACAGGTTTACAAAGATGGTCATTGGGTTGGTGTAGATTATGTTCCTAATGCTATAATTGTCCATATTGGGGATCAAATGGAGGTTAATTTAATTCTTTTCATTTGTTTCTCTTCTTTTATTTAAATTTTGTATATTGTTTTTAATGTCATGGTGATAGTAGTAGTGCAGGTTTTGAGCAATAAATGTAGAGGAGTAATTTTGATCATAGTAAAAGATTTTGTATTATTTTCTCATGGTGATATAAATAGTGCAGGTTTTGAGCAATGGAAAGTACAAAAGCGTTTTACATCGTAGTGTGGTGAGAAAAGACAAAGTGAGAATGTCATGGCCAGTATTTTGTTGTCCTCCTCCAAATAAAGTCATCGGCCCCTTAAAAGAGCTAATTGATGAGAAAAATCCTCCATTGTATAATGCCAAGACTTATGCAGATTTTAAGCATCGTAAGATCAACAAGCTGAAGCAATGAATGTAGAAAGGACAAAGCTAGATGAAGAAAGAAAAAATAATGTTTAATCTTAAGCGACTCTAGCTTGGATTAATAACTATATTAAAGAAATAGTTATGTTTAATCTTAAGCGACTCTAGCTTGGATTAATAATGATATTAAAGATAGTCAAGCTGGGTGGAGTTTTTTAATTGTGGTATCATTATCGAATATGTTATTTACATTACAAATATAAATGAAAATGATTGAATATGGAGTTTTAAAGTTGTGGTATCATTAATTATTGAATATGATACTTCAATCCTAACTCTAAAACCTATGTCTCATCGCTAACCACATTCATAATCTTACTTTCGTACAAATCCTAATATTAACTGAATATCTTACACTAGATATGATTTAACCTTGACTATAAATTGTACATCCTAACGCTGCACGCAACATTAAATTGACCCTAACTCTAATCTAACATGTACAATATCCTAAATGTAATAGTAACTATTACTAATATTGAACATATTACTAATCGTAATGCTAACCCTAACCTCTTACCCTAATCATTACCTTTAATGTGAGAGGTGCAAGTCCAAAATTAATAGTACTCCTAAGGTTAAAATTATAACCCAATTGTAACCATAACCCTCTTGATTACCATACGTAAAATGGTAATGTTATATGTGATACTAATGATAATTATCATGTTAATGTCTTCCCTCATATGATACCTTAATCATAACTCTAAAACCTATGTCGAATCGCTAGCTATGTCCATAATCTTACTGTTGCACAAACCCTAATACTAAACGTATGCCTAACACTAGAACCTTAAATTGATACTAACCCAAACCCTACATGTAAAATAGCCTAATAGTACTTCTATGGTTAAAATTATAACCTACTTATAACCATAACCACCTCGATTACAATATGTAAAATGGTAAACATGAAGGTTATAGTAACACTTAATATGATACTAATCCTAACTCTAAACATAGAATCCTATCCCTAATCGTAACCCTAACCCTAACTCTAATATTTTATTGAATTATTATTATAATTACTTATATATGGTAATTTTTCAAGTTAGTTGTTACCATGTCCCTACCATTGACCATACGTTAAATGGAAACATTTTTCTTAAGTAAAAATGGGTTTTATAAGGACCCAAAACCTATAATAGAGAGTTAAAAGTATAGCAATAAAGTTTTTCAGAAACTGTGTCACAGCACCAAGGAATAGAATCCACAACACAAAAGTAAACAACCATAACAACAAGTAGAAAGCAAAAAATCCCAAACAGGGACAACAAAAAGATAGGAAAACAAAGAAAAAGATAGCTATATGCACTTCATAAGGTCTTTAGCTTGGATCATCATAAGTTGCATCTACCCAACAAAGTTCTTGAGGTCCTTCAAGTCCTTTCCCCCTTTGTCATCTTTGATACCATATTTTCTTGTGCTAGCCCGTGTACACTTTCTCGACCATGTAATATCTTTCAACTCCTTAACCTCTTTATCGCCCTTCTCCCGTACCATCTTCTCAACCAAGATCTTGGCATTTTCAACATAGGCTCTGAGACTAACCTTGGGTATTTCTCACCAATTTTTCTCATGGAGTCTTCTAAGTTATCCACTCTGCTATTCAGCATATGGAGTCTGCCCTCAAAGTTCCCATCCATAGCTCTGTCCTCCTTCTCTTTGAGTCTTTTTCCTATCTCGCAGACCATGTCAACCATTTCAGTAGAAGTCTCCGCTCTACAAACCACATCTTTTATTTCATCAAGGCACACATCAACTAGTTTGTCCCTTAGATTGGTCTTCTTAAAGATGTTCACCTTGTAGCACATCACCCACATTTGCTTTTCAATAGTTCATACATCATCCATCTTTTCACCAAGTGTGCAAGTAAAATCCACCAAGCAACTCTTGTCTTTAGGCAAATCTTTTTGCCCACTATTTTCCTTTTTAGTATTCTCATTGGCAGTATTCTCCATCACCTTGGTTCATGTAATGTCTTTATCAATATTCTCCAAAATCTCATCCATAACTTGGTAGGCATTTTTTAGATTATCCTTCTCCTTCTCCAGAGTAATTTGGCCTTCACCCAGATTACCAATGTCGACATCCAACCTACCATCTTCATCTATCTTGATGAAGGGTGCTCCCCTTAATACCACAAACACATAATAGAAACAGAGGAACAACAACAATATGCAAGAACAGAAAATTGGCTTCTTATTATGTCCACAAATGTAGAATTACAAACTTTCAGAATTACAATATGAAAACCCACATGGGCATTCCTTACAATAATCTACAGAACAAAGCCTCGAATCAATACCCAAAACTATCCGAACTGCCTAAGACAACACTACAACCTTCCTTATATAGGCAATTTTCCACACCCTGGGAAGGTTCCAGAATTTTAGCCAACAAGGCTAACCAAACTTAAAATTATTTTATTTCACAATTTATTACATCAAAGTCAGTTCAAAATAACTTTTGAAACTCAAACAAAATTTTTGAAGGAAAATAATTTTTCGCTATTTTAGGTGACCCAACTTCTGAAGACCATAAGTCATCGCCAGTTGACCCTATTGACTATTATAACCCCATTTCGGAAAGGCCACAAAGAACTCTACAGGCTTCACCCATGCAGGTGCCTATCACCCAAATTATCAACCTCATTTAGGGCCTCTAAAGCCTTCAAAATTGAGTTCAAAGTTTCTGTACCCTGTCGCCAATACTGAAAATCTTCAATATCTAGAAAACTAGACTTGATCTGTTAATGAAACTTTACTGGTAGGCTGATATGACTAAGATGAACCTCCACATGTAAAATTAGAACATTCCAAGATCAGATGACCAACTTATTGAAAATAGAAAGTTTCCATAAATAGCAGCTCTGCACAAGATAGCCCTTATTAAAAAAAAAAACTAGAAATACTTTTGGGTGATGCAAAATTTCTCTTACACCTAGGATGCTATTGCATCAGACACCCACGGTAATTTGAGAAGTGACCCTGTCACGACTCAGGTGTGAAGAGGAAAACCAAGACGGTTAACCTCCTCCCTTGTCATCCATGATGAATCTTCAATAGGTCATCCTTTCCACTTGATCAGATATTGTTCATATGTCTTGTTGCTTGTGCTTCTGCCAACACGACTATCTACTATGTCTTCAATCTCCTTGATATCTGAACTGGATGCTGGAATACTCCACTGTACTACTGTAACCTCATCTTCAAAACCTCCTTCATGATACTCTATCAAATTTGAAATGTTAAATACTAGTGAAATATTGAGCTCAGTAGCCAACTCAACCTCATATGCATTTCCTGAATCATGCTTCTTCAGTATCTTACATGGCCCAAACTTCTTCATTTTCAACTTGTTATATGTACCAACTAGAAATCCCTCCTTCCGCAAATGAACCATGACTTCATCTCCAACCTAAAATTCCTTATGCCTCCTTTTCTCATCTACCATAGCCTTATACTTCACATTCATCTTGGTAATATGCTTCCTCACCTCCTCATGGATGTTCTTCAAGTGTTTTGTAAAATCCTCAGCTTCAGCACTACTTACCTCTTCTTTATCTATCTTCCTCAACTCTGATGTATTTCTGGGGCTACTTCCATATACAATTTGTGGATGATGTGATGAACTAAACTTCAAATCTATCTTCAACTCTTCACTTTCTGCTAGTGTCATTCTGTGTGCTTCCTTATTTGACAAACTGGCTCCTGGAATCAAGTCCATCTAATGACTGATCTTCCTTACTAGTGGTAATCTATCAGGTACATTATCAGCTACAATATCCTAAAACTCGTTCAACAAATCTGCAACTTCTACAGGCACATCTTCTACTTCCTCTTTACCAACTTTTGGAATTGAAGCAAAACACACATGCTCATGCCTCATACAATCTAGGAATTTTCTTCCATCAATAAAAGTTATTCTTGCACTACCACATACCTTTTCTTCTGTGTCATTCAATGGCTTTAGCTTATGTCGCACTCCATCCTTTGTCAGGGAATAGGCATTTGCATGACCATCATGTACAACACATCTATCAAACTCCTATGGTCTACCTAACAACATATAAAATGCATCCATACATATGATATCACACAGTACCTCATCATGGTATCCACCAATCTTGAACCTCACTAAGCATTGTTCATTGTCCATGACCTTATGGTCATCCTTGTTGGAAATATAGATGGAGTGACTAAGATGGGGGAGGGGGGGGGTGAATCAGTTAACCACAAAAATATTACCACAGATCCGTTAGATGTCTTATTAAATCATTTGCTGCTATTACTCGGTAAACATACAAAGAAATTCTGTAACTCGGTTAGTGCAGTGAGTATTAATTATAACCATTCTTAAGCATTCACCAGTGATTAACATGCATGCATAAAGAAAATAACATGAACACAAGAGACACCAGATTTAACGTGGAAACCCAATATGGGAAAAACCACCAATGTAACTAGTTACTATTTTTCACTCTTCTGAAGTGATGCCTTGTTAGGAGCCAACTCGGTAAAAGGTTACAAAACACACTGTTAGGTGTGACCTTGTTAGAGGATTTAATCACCCTGTTAGGAGTGGCCTTGTAAGAGGTCTTTGAACAATTCAATAGAACTATCACCTTTTTAGAGGATTTACAAAATGGCTGTTAAACCAACTCGGTTAAGAGATTTAGAAATCACTGCTACAATGGTAAGAAAGTTACAATGAAATGACCTGAATAATGATGCAACTAAATTACTGATTACAGATCTCTATTTTGCTTCACTAGATCCTTCCTAATCAAATAAATCTTTGCTGCACCTCAAGGATATGTAACCATCCTTCAAAATTCGCACACACCTTCCTTCAAAATGATTTGCATGTTCGCTCACAAACTTCCACACTTGCACACTTTTCTTTTTCACTTTAATTTACCACTTGACCTTCTATATATATACCATTCAGATTGTCAAGTCGGCACTAATAATCATTAACACCCATTACAATAGTTGGGTGGGATAAACAAACTTTATTTCTCAAATTAACAAAATTCTTTATTGGGCCGACCTTGCTCGGTAAATACTAATCCAGAAAAGATTTCCTTCAGTGACCAAGTGAAATCAATAAACACTATGAATTCTGTAACATCCTTTGGAGACTGAGTGAACTTGGTAAACACTAACTTTCCTTCGATAACTATGGAAGCTCGGTTAACACTATTTTTTGCCATACTTTCCTTTGACACCTGAAAGATCTCGGTAGACACTCAGAAACTGCCTGCTGATTGACTGAGCTCGGTAGACACATAGAACTGCTTAATGATATGACATTTGTGTGACATCAAAGACAACACACAATTAATCCAACAATCTCCCTCTTTGGCATTGATGGCAACACAACATGTCATAGCACAATGAAATTTCATAGAAAACATAGAATAAGAAACATATCCTTAGCTTCATTCTGATTCCCATCTTCCTCAAACTTCTCTCTCTGACTGAGAACTCTCCCTCTTAACTTCTCAAATTATCCTTCTTAGAAATTTCTTGAAATGATAGCAAACTCTCCCTCTTTGACAACACATGCCAAAGACAATTCACACACTTTCGGTGAATACCAATGTACCTTAAGTACTGATTCATATGCAATGATTCCTTGACTATGCTACATCAACTGACTGATCTTCAACATGTTCTGGTTGATGCATCACTAAAACTTTATTTAGTGAGCTTTGGACAGGGGAATGACCCCTAACTTACCTCTTAGATACAAGAATGCATTCTTAGGTAGTGGCTTGCACTAATACATTTGGGGTGAAATTGCGAAGGCAATTTGTGACGGTGGGCAAATGTTATGTGTTTTTGGCTCTTTTTTTTCAATTATAACCCGACAACGTTGCAATTGCGACGTTAACAGGATATAAGAAAAAAAAAAAAAAACGTTGGTCATTTCTATGTTCAATAGCGCCGAGAGGGATTTTTGCAGCCGTTGGGTAATTTGTATGTTGGACGAGGAGAAGTGAAGTGTCATTTGGGTCTTGTTTTCACAACTGTGGTCGAAGATCTTGATGCTCTGCATGGATACCAAATAACTTGAGAGTCGGCATGGGCAACATATTTTCAGCTTGACTATCGGTTACCTCCGAGTTGTGATTTATCAAAGGTGTGTTCCTCAAATACCCTTTAAATTTTTAACTCCCCTTTATTGACAAGAAGAAGTCACGGTTTCAATACCAGTTTGCAGTGACCAAGCACATTACAGATGCCTTGTTGCCTTTATTCAATCCATCTTATCCACATTAACATTTTTCAAAACAAAAGAAACAAAACAAACAAAGCAAAATGTTACATTTCCCTCACCGAGATGTGGAACCATCTATCGGTTCATAGGGAATACAAATTTTTGAGTGCCGATAGTCGGCTAGGGTACACCATGAGACCTCTGTTCCCTTATTCCTGTACTTCTTCAATGCTTAATCAAATTGACCCAAACCAGATGCAGATGAAAGATGTTAAGTTATAACACATTTTCATTCGTTTAAAACTTTAACTTTGACTCTTTCGAGTCTACACAGATCTAATATACAGAGATAAGATTAAAAAAAAACCCTTTACACCATTCACAGTCCTGATTTTAAATCAACACAAGTGGCCACCTCCACAAATTTGTCCTCTCCTTGTGGTCATTAGGAGAATAGATGTTACAAATACCATATTCAAGTCCATTGTTCTTAATTGTTATCCAAATTGCCTCATTGCACAGACAACACCCCTAGTCAAAAATGTATTTTTTCCATTTGGGCCCAACCAAGATAGAAGCACCACCCTTGCTCTTAACATGCTTTGTGAAAAAGCACTTTGCATCTTGCTAGATTCATCTTAAATTAATGTCAAGAGTGAATCCAACTACCTATAATTCTTGAAGCAAAAGAATATCAATTCATTTTTGCATCATCAAAAATCTCTTAATGACATGTTTTCTATTTGGGGATTCCAAACCCCTGACATTCCAAGATGAAATTGTAAACTCCGTGTAAAACATAACTCTGTATCCATGGGAGCTATAAATCTCTTATAGAAACTTGGAAGTTGTTGTCTAGGGTGCTTAGATGGAAATTTGCCTATGGTTAGGCCAAGAGGCCTACCTCTCTTCTTAGTAGAGGGCTCCCTATTCTCAATAAACTATGGTTCACAGTTTACTTCTTGCTCAATTTTCTTAGTTTTCACCCTTCTTTTCTTCTTTTGTGCATCAAACACAAACAACTTAGGATCCTTGAGGGCCTCATTGATATTTGTGTTAGCCCCTTCCTCAATCTCTCCCTCTTCCAATTTCTCATTCTTGTCCTTCATAATAGATTCATCCCTTGGTCCACTCATCTAGGAGAGGCCAAAACTATGGGGAACAATGACTAGATTATTGGGAAGATGGTGATGAATCTTAGGGGGGGAGGCCAAGTAAGGGGGCAGGAATGACCACAAGAGAGAAATTACTAAGTTTCTCTTCATCTCCATAGGCTTTCTTAAGAGCACCAAGCCCATCTAGGGATGTAGTTGCGTCAACTTTATTAGAACATTTCTCAACCCAACTCCCTAGATTCTCCACCATCTCCATAGCAGGATGGTCATTGGTTCCAATAGTCTCACCCTCCCCCAAGGGAGTGGATGAAGTGATGGATCCCTTATGAGGTCCCTATGAAATGGAAATAGGGTCACGGTTCTTGTTCAAGCACATCCTGGGTGCAGAAACATTATTAAATTTGGGGTTCAATAGCCTCCTAATCTTCTCAAGAGTAATTTGTTAACCATTTTGAGTTCTTTGTTTAGGTCTAGGAGATTTAGGGTCCAGTCCAAAGTTAAGGGAATTCGCATTGGGAAGGTCCTGTAATGCAGAGCTCACTTCAATAGCATAAGAGGTTGGGGGGTCACCAATGTTATTAAAGGCTTGTTTTAAGGCATCAAGTGTAGCTTCCAACTCCTCAGAGGTCGATGGGGGTAGAATTAACTAAGAAATTCAAGAAGAGTCATTCTCAGGTTAAGATGAGGGTAAAGACTGAGAGGTATTAGGGATTGCAGCATTAGTGCCTTCAAAGAGAGGAGGAGACTTCTTTTTAAGGAGAGGGCAGGAGAATCTCATGTGGCCTTCCCTTCGACAAAGGAAGCAGGTGTTAATACCGCCAAGAATCATGATAGGGCACAATATCATCTGCCCTTCAAGGTCAAACATAATCTCTTTAGGAAGATCAAGACCTAGGTTAATTGAAACCAGAACCCTAGCATCATTGTGGGGAAGCAGAGTGTTCATTTTATCCACTATAATAACACTTTAATTAGTTCAAATGCTTGGGGAATCAAATTCCAAAGAAACGGTGGAAGATGGCCAACAGTGAGCCATCGAGGGTAAGAGAGGGCTATAATCTCCTCTTGAATAGAATTTGGGGACCAAGAAAATGCCCTAAAATTGCAAGAACCAACTTTCTATAATTGCCTTCTAACCTATTTCTGACTTGTAGGGTTAGCCATAAAAATTTAAAAAATCCCTTTTTGAATCATTTGAAAATACGTAAAATGGAAACCTAGCTTTTTAGACCACACATTATGAAGCCATTCATTCAAGAAGGAATGTGATGGAAGTTTAGACACCTCTTGAGTAGCAAGAAACAAATTAGTATCCTTTAATGTATTTTTTTTGATTCAATAGTAAGCGCCATTTGGGAATTTGGCTTAACATTGATAGCTTCGGTAGGAATGGACTTACCTTTATCACCTCCATGCCATGTGCACGGTTCTCCACTGGGTTTGTACTAGATGAAGCACATTCCATTAAGAACCTTAACCTCATTCTCCACCACTTGCTTAAACAATTGAGCCTTGGTAGAGGAAGACAGAGGTAAGTTTTCTTGGATGGAAGGCATCGAATGCCCACTGCAGGGCATATTAGGGCCCATAAAAGGCAAAAAAACCAAGGACCCTGTCGCAGTAAATGTGAATTAATTGAACCGGTATGTGGGAGAGGAAGGCCTCCCACTTGGAAGGCCTCTTCAAAGAGCATCTTGGGTTCCGATTGTTGATCCCAAGCCGCTAGCCTTCGTTTATCAAAATTCCATACATATCTGATTCATTTATTTCATATCAACAACACTTTTGGAATTATATGTTCTCTTCATACTTTCAGTCCTTACATCTTCAAGAACTTCATCGCATAGGCCCTTAAATGCCTCTTTCCTACCATCTATCTTGAATTTGAATTCCATTGTTTGGAGATTAAGGGAGTACTTACCAATGGACATTGTCCATTGAATGCCAAGTGTAGCATCGGTACCAACTAACTCCACAACAGAGAAATCATCATTGACTGTAGTCTCCAATGGTCTATTTAATTTGTGTACTTTTTTGAACAAGATGTTTGGGATCCATCCACCATCTTCACACAAAAAATTTCTAGTTCTACTACTTGGAGCTCCATTGTGACGACTAAGGCTGAATTACTAAAGTTATGAGTAGCCCCACTATTAATTAGCACTGTTATTTTGTGTCCTTGCAACATACCTTGAACCTTAAAAGGTTCATACTCGAGAGTTCCAGTCATTGTGGCAATTGTACCACTTTTCCTTTCTTGAGGTGAAAGATCTTTTGTTTTGAAGGTTTCTTCATCTAACTCATCTTGTTCGTATAGAAATATTAAGTTTGAATTTTAAGAGTGACATTCTTTTAAGAGAGTTTTGAAAAGAAAGATCATTGTGAATTCACCATCATAATAGGATTTATGAGAAATCCTCAATGATAGTGATATCCTTAGAGAACTATACATTACATCCTTACATTTATATCCACAGGAATTAGAACATTGACTAGCTGAGGTGGAGCTTGTGATCTCATATATATTACCTTCCATGTCAACAATAGGAATAGTGCTATCAAGTATCAAGACCAAAGTAGGATACAAATTGTAATCCATACTTCTTGATTTTCACTTTTGGTTGGCTATCCACCATTTCAGTCAATATACTCTTGGCAATCTTTAGGGTCACAGTAGCCTATAATACAATGAAGAGAAACTGAATTCCCAACAAGGGTTACTAAGTATTCTTCTTTTGTCCTTAAACACCTCACCATTCCTAGTCTTCTACAAAAACCAGTTAAGATTTTTATCAAAAGACTTTACAAAACCTAAAAGAACCTCACAGCAAGAAATATTACTCCTAATATCCCAACCCAACTTATTCCCCACAAAAATATACCAACATATCCTAGCAAAATTGAAATGAAAAAACAAATGTTCAATAGTTTCAAGTTTCAACATTGTGGGACAAACATGAAGGCTGTACTAGTATCATTAAGGACAATAGCATCAACAATATTTATTAAAGTCAACAAACACCTAAAAAATGATTTCTATAATTCAAGCAACTTGGACCATTAAGTGACCAAGAATGGATTGTGAATCCTTGACACAGAGTGAAAGTTTCCACAAGTGGTAAAGCATATCAGAAATCTTATTGGTATTGACTAGCATGTTGTAAATGCTTCTATTTTTAGCCAGCATTGAAGTCATTCATCCATTTGATGTTGCTTGAAAATTAAAACCTATATTAAAATTCAATTGAAAAAGAAAGTTCCAACTGTATGGGGACTTTTTAAGAAAGGAGGTGGTTTTTTTTCTAAGTAGTGGGAATCTACAGTTTAACCTGAAAATCATTCCATGTAATCAAATAGCCATTTCTAAAAAGACTACTAAGATTTCACAACCTTTAGTAGATCAACTCTTAGTAAGAGTAACCCCATGTCTCCATGCGGTTGCTTATGCACAATTTCTACTTAAAGTTAAACAGTCGTGTTCCCATGTAAATTTTTTATTAGAGAGAAAGGATAAATTGGAATCTTTCCCTATTTTAGTGGAGCAACAGCTTCTTAAAAACTGAAAATAGGCTTTGAAAAAAAGGGGTGCTGCAACTTATTAAGAAAAATGACGTCTTCACCAATTTTATTCCTCTCCTTTTTATTTGCCTAAATTTTTTTTTTCAAATTTTATTTGTAAGAAATATTATTATAACTTTTTGTTTATATTATTATTTAAGAGGAATGCTTAAAAATGAGTATTAGATTTTTCTATCCATGGGGCCACCAGCTCTCCAAATTGCTGCTTAAAAATGTTAAACAATAGTTGCTTGCCAAAATAAGCCAAACAACTGCATAGGGACCTACAAGACTTATTGTTAAAATTGAGAATTCACTAAATAGCTAACAAAAGTTCCATTAGTCCTAGAAGAAAAATCTTTACCCTTCCTTGTAGATTATGTTGCCCAAGATGTATATTATTCTTCATGGTGCGATTCTTTTTGCTGGCTGACCTTTTCAAGTACTGGCAACAAACCTTTATTTTGTCTCATTTTAAAATATAAAAAGTTGTCTCTTTTCTTTTGGATGACTTCCTAGGGTAAAGTGCCAATTTTCAAATGTTGCTTGGGTTATTTATTTTGGATCCAACTTTCATAACCGTTCTCTTTTTTATATGCTGATGTCAACCTTTAAGTTGGTCATGAATCTGGAAAGAGGATACAGCTAGCTTTTTCAAAAGTGAATGATTTTTTTCCTTTTTCCTATTTCATTCATAACATACACGTCCCACATCCTAATCACCATTTATCAAGAGTTTACCACCTTAGACTATCTATGAGCATTTCTTAATTCGAAACATAGGACTTTGATATGCAATATGATCCAACTAAAAAGGATTATTTTAAACTTTACTAATGGTTTTTGATAATGAACAAGCCTTATGTAACAAAAATCATCAAATTTGGGATAGCACTCAATGACAAAAATATTCGCTATGATAAATTTCATATGTATATAAATTTTAGCATTTTAAGATTTTGATAAATACTGACAATGCTTTCAAAAAAGTGAAATAAGTGGCTGAAAAACACTATTTATTCAAGAATGAAGTTTAAAGAAAAATAGGTTTAGAGCAAGTGCATGGGTAATAGGTATACCCATTGAATTTATGCAATACAAGCCAACATAAAAATATGTTATTATGCCAATAGAATACTTTTGTTATGGTTCCATGTTTTAGGGAACAATACTTATCACTCTCAAAAATTTTGAAATACATGTGGGTGTTTTACATTATTCCAACCACCTAACAAGCATATATAATAGGTAATAAATTGTTTTTTCAACTTAACAAATATTTTCTTTTTAATTACATGAAATTAATTATTAATTATAGGATTAAATATTGAAACCTATTTACTAATAAATGGTTCTATAATTTTTATTATTTTCTTCTTGGGATTTGGCAAGGCTATATATTTGTATGTGAGTTGGAACATAGCTCAATATATTTACAATTAGTTGTGGGTATGGCCACACTGGACCTCCTGGGCAGGATATAGGATCATTGAATTCTCAACCAAGGATAGGGACACAATCAGCTATCATCCTTAAAAGGAAAATGGATATGCAACTTGCCACAGCAAGCAATTGTCAAAATAGCCTCGCCATGCTTCCGCACATGAACAAGGACATAGTTGTTCATCTTTTAAAGATATAAATAAGACACACAATGATCTGCAATGCTTTGTGTTTAGGGTTATAGATAACTAGCCATAGCTGATTAGTAGGAACAGATCTTAGAAATCTTCATTATGATCTTGGAAAGTAACAAACTCAACTATCAAAAAGTTTGGCATGGGCCACTACTTGATAGAAATCTTGGTTTTCAATTAATTTGGACCTTACCAAATACCCTCTTCTTTCTTGTATAGTAAGCATAGTTTTTCATCATTACCATCTTCATCTTTTGTAATCTTTTTTACTGTAGGTTCCCACTAATTAATACACCAGTCTCTAAGCTAGTACAAACTCAAGTGAAAAAGAACCTTCAATGCTCTACAAAATTGACTCACCTGGCCACATCAATGCATGAGGTCATACCACAGAAAAAACAACAACAGTCGCTTATTGATCCAATGCAGTTTCAATTTATTGTCTTTTGAATAATTATTGTTACAAAGAATTCCTCCCTTCCTCTTTTTTTTTGAATGGATCGACTGATCCCCTTTTTAACAGTTTTATCAAACAGTTCTAAACCAAACTTGAAAAATTCCATAACCTTTGCCAACATACTCCTTGTCTGTGCCAAAATAGGATCTTTGGAACAGGGTATGGATATCCATCAAAGCATAATGAAAGGGGGGTTTTCATGAGATATTATAGTTGGAAATTATGTTATAAACATATATGAAAAATGTAAAAGCATAGACAAGGCACATAAATTGTTTGAGAGAATGCCTCAGAGAAACGTGGTCTCGTGGACTGCAACAATTGCAAGATATGCACAAGATGGATTTGTTAAAAGGGTTGCAGAAACTTTCAATCAAATACACTTGGTAGGTGTAAAACCTAATTTCGCAACCTTTGTCAGCATTCTCTCTGCCTGTGCTAAAATGGGAGCTTTGGAATAGGGTATGGACATCCATCAGAGCATAATGGAAGGGGCTTTTCAGTTAGACATTATGGTTGGAAATGCACTGGTAGACATTTACGCAAAATCTGGAAGGATAGATAAGGCACATGAATGGTTTAATAGATTGCCTCAAAAAGGTCTCATGGATTACAATGTTTGCAGGATATGCACAAAATGGATTTGTTGAAAAGTCTTTATAAACTTTCAAACAAATGCAACTAGGAGATGTAAATCTGAATGCAACTTTATAAAGGATTAAGAAATTTTGTCAAATGTTGTAGTTGCAACTACCCTATTAGACATGTATGCAAAATGTGGAAATATAGACAAGGCACATGAACTCTTTGAACACATTCATCTAAGAAATGTGGTATCATGGAATGCCATGATTGCATGATATGTACAAAATGGATTTTTTGAAAAGGCTTTAGAAACTTTCAAGCAAATACTATTGCTAATGATTTATTGCTGCTCTATTTTGGTATTTGATGATTTTCCATGCTTAAACATTTAATGTCATTATGGTTATATGAATGGATTCTTTGCCTTAGAACACTATCATCTTCAAAATCCCATATGAAATCTATATGACCATTTCATTTCTTCAATATGCCCTATGGATGTCCCTATCTAACTATATATCTTTTAATTGCATATAATAACTAATTTATGTGCTTTTTCATGACTATGTTTGACTCATATAATTGTGATCTCTCTAGCACTATGATGTCATTTAATATGTCTTGCTAAAGCTTGTAAATTTTGTTCCTTTTGCCATGTCATGTAATATGTCTTGCCTTGTAGCTTATATGTTTTGAAATTATTGTTAGGCCTTATAGCTTATATGTTTTGATTGCTGGAGAGCTTCTAGAGCTAAGCAAGAAGACCATTGCATGAGTTATAGCCGCGCGCTCAGGTATGAAAATTGTATATTTTTAAATCTAATGTATATTTTAACTAGACTTTTAGCTTATATGTTTTGAAATTGCTTTTAGTGGCTTAATGTTGTAAGGTCTCTTGAAATAAGACCTTCAGGCAGTTGGTCAAAGTTTTACAAATAATCTTATCCACAAATTTGCCTAGAGCAATTGACTAAATGTTATAAAAGGTGATTGGGTTAAATGTCTTAGGAATAAAGTCAAAGAAAGTATTTTTAAAAGACTAAAGTATTTAACTAGGTCTAAGGAGTTTGTGTACTTTTGACAGTTTTGCTTAGTTTGTGAAAGTTGTAGACCGAAGTTTTCATAGCCCGATTTTTGCTTCCTGCGAAGAATGATCATGTCAGATAATATAAGTGAAGAACAAAATAGGGAGACAATCGCTAGATTGTTGTCTAACTTGAAAAGAAAAGGTGATGGAAAATGTTATTGTCCCTGTAAAATTTGTAAGGGCTTAAACCGTAGAAGACTGCTAATCAAAACAGTTAAGAGACATTGTAGGGAGAATGGTCACATTAAAGGGGGGCATGACTATCATCCACTAGTAAGTTGTTCATTATATCATTTTAACAATTTATATACATATGAAATCACTTGATGATGAGTTGATGATCATGGTTTATTTATGTTAATCAATTTTATATAGGTTGATCTCCCTAGGGAAGTACATGATATGAACCACAACAATCTGAAGAATATGGTTTTCGAAGTGGAGGAACATGGAGGTGCAAATATCCAAGGTGAAGATAATGATCCCATGGAAGATGATGATCATGTGCCAGAAAACACAATTGAAGATGATGGTATAAATACATTGATCCATGACACATTTAGTCCAAGCGTATCTGATCATGATAATGATGATAGCCTCGATGTACGTCTACTTGAGAAGGCATACGAGCCCCTATACAAAGACTCCCAAACAACTCTTCTCTTTGTTGTATTGTTGTTGTTGAACTTAAAGGTTATGAATAGTTTATCCAACATAACAATGTCACGTATGTTAAGGTATGTCATATATGTCTTTATAGTTAACAAATGGTGAATAATGTACCACTAATATTGTTTATATTAACAACTTATATTTTTTTCTATAGATTGATAGGTGAGTTTTTGTTACCACCATCAAATATTCTACCTTGCTCATATCGAGAATTATCTATTGTTATGAAAGATATTGGAATGGAGTATCAAGCAATACATGCTTGTCCCAATGATCATATTATATATTATAAAGAACATGAATTTGCAACACAATGCCCTGTATGTCATACGAGTAGATATCAAATAGATCGAATAACAAAAAAGGTGCCTCACAAGGTTCTTCGTTACATCCCCATTATTCCATGGATGCGGCAATTATTCAGGTGTAGTAGCTTGGCACAATTTATGGATTACCATGCACGCAATAGAAGTCAAGATGACATTATTCGAATCCCTGCGGATGGTTCAACATTTATGCACATAGAGGAAAAGTGGCAACACTTCAAAGAAGAACCTCGTAATCTCAAGCTTTCATTGGCAGTCGATGGTGTCAATCCATTTGGAGAGATGAGATCTGTTTACTTGGTGTGTCCTATTTTTTTTATCAACAATAACATTCCTCCGTGGATGTCAATAAAGAGGGAGCACATTATGTTGGTAATGATTGTTCCATGTACTTTATCATTTGATAGTTATTAATTTACATGTACTTACAAATCTTGCAGTAAAATGGTCACAATAATTATGTAATGTTACTTTTCATTCAAGTAGGTAAATATCAAGTTAAAGATATGATTGTATATATTGAGCCTCTTATCGACAACTTGGTGGAGTTATGGAATGGTGTCACTATGTATGACGTGTCTAGACCAATAAGATAAAGACAATTTCAATTACATGCAATACTTGCATGGACAATACATGATGCCCCAGGGCTAACACATTTTTGTGGTATGTTATAGTGAATTCAAGTTGCACATGATAATTATAATTATAAAAATCAACATATTTAATAATCCAATTATATCATTATCTTGTAGGTCTTCAAACATAGGGAAAATTTGCATGTCCAGTTTGTGGTCCAAAGATGAAATCTCATCATTCAAAAAGTTTAGGAAAGCAGGTGTTTGATGAGTGTAGACACTTCCTCCACAGGAATCATAAGTATCGAAGTACGGAAAAACATCTTTTCAATGGGAATGAAGAGACTACATCAAAGCCACGAAGAATGACACCTCGCCTATGGAAGTTGGAATATAATAGAATTAATTGTCGAGGTAATGTCCTTCCACCTAATGGTTTATGTTTGTAATTTATATATTTCTATTGTGATTTTTGTTTACTAATTATGTAATTGATGATCGTGAAGGTCGTCAAGGCACTACTGACAACCTTCCAAAGGGACTAAAAAGTTATCCCAGAAAATTTAGTAGGTTGTCCTACTATGAGCACCTACAAATTGTGCATTTATTTGATACTATGCATATTGGAAAGAATATAACAGAGACATTGTGGAAAATATTGGATGGAAGGCGTGACAAAGAAAAAATTGTCAAAATTTGTAATGAAATTCATGAATCCAATCATGCACTGAAGAATTTCATTCACTCAAATAGAGATAGAGATCAGATTAATATAAGTGCCCTTCCTTGGTTATTAACGAAGCAACAAAGTGATGCCATAAAAAAAGTCATATGAAAAATTTGATTTCCCACAAGATTTGTTGCAAACATAAGAAATCTCATATCAAAGAAAAGTGAATTTGGGCCAGGGCTCAAAATGCATGATTGGCATACTTTCATCAAGGTAAGTTATGTTCTTCTGTATTTACAACATATTCATAAACTACGTGTACTATTCATTATGTTATGTTAGAAAACAATGAAATGATTGGTTTATAATTACTACAGTACGTGCTACCTCTATCTCTCCCAGAGCACTTCAACAATAACATCAAACAAGTGATATATGATCTTGGAAAATACATGAGGTAAGCAGTAATATCTGTTCAATTTGTTGTATATACTTATTATATTCGCAATTTGTTTTTCTTTCTATGTAATCTATTGTATATTATTTTGTGAAGTCTCATATTTATATATTTTTTGTGACTTGAATCTCTTAATGTAGGTGGTTGTCATCTAAACAAATCTATAAAGAAGATATAAACTATTGGAAGAGAAGAATTCCTCATTTACTGTGTGAAATGCAAAAGTGTCTACCTCCAACTTTTTTCAATGCACAAGAACACTACCTCATACACCAAGTTGAGGAGATTGAATTGTGTGGACCTGTACACTCTAGGTCAATGTGGATAGTTGAGAGGCACTTGAAATATTTGAAGGCTTTGGTTTGATAAAGAGCACATCCTGAGGGTTCTATGGTAGAGGGATATATGGTATACCAGACTATGGTGTACATTACTGAATATCTTCTTAAGTTTGCATCAAATATCCATGTAGATCGCATTTGGGATCTTGACCCTTTTAAAAAATTCAAAGGGGAGTACTTGATGGGAAAAGGTAGAATGAGGAAAGTGAGAGGTAATAAATTATAAGATGTTATTTTAATAAATTATTTCTTAATCTTCAAAATAAATCGGTTGTAAGTCATCTATTTTTTTTTGTATAGTTGCTTGAGAGTGGGATGCACTACATTTGTATATTGCAAACAATCTTGATTGGATGATGGTATGGATTGAACGATGTCAACATTCTGGTCACACATTAACATGGGAAGGTGTATCTTCATTGGTTAAAGAAGCTCATTGTAATGGAGATTCCAATGTTACGCAAAGGGAAATAGATTTAGCATATGGTTTAAGAGATTTCCAGGTACGTACAAATTTATTAATCACCTGTATGTTTATCAACTCATGATATAATAATTTTGACATGTTTCACATATTATTGCAGGTTAAACACCACAAGGGTATGTTCTGTAATGGTCAAAAATTTTGCGTCAAAGTGTTGGATAACACGAAGAAAACTTGTGATTCTGGAATAACTGCAGTCTTTCAAATGACTAATATTTCATCTAGAAATGACTTACATCCTTGAGAGTCTAAAAATTGATACTATGACATTTTGGATGATATACTTGAGTGCGAATTTAGTTCCTTCAAATTAGTACTCTTTGTTGTCAAATGGTACAGGCTACGACTTAATCCAAATGATCATGATAGAACTATTATTGAACATGATAATGGATTTATAATGGTTAATACAAGGTCATTTGAGCCAGTTGGGGATGAGCCCTATGTTCTTCCAAGCCAATGTGAGTAGGTATTTTACTCAGAAGTTCCACATAAACTGGGTTGGTCATTTGTTGTTAGACATGAACCGAGAGGAAGGCCGATAAAGTATAATGCGATGGAAGAAGAAGATACCGAAGAAGTAGAAGATGATGTAGATGATGATCATGATCGACAGTTATTGGATGATGTTCTTGACACAAATTTTCATGAAGAAGAAGAAGAAGATGATGATGATGATGCTACTACTGATGATGATGATGAAGATGATGTTGATGTTGATGATAATGATGTTGATGATGATGATGATGATGATGATGATGATGATGATGATGACAATGATGACGATGATGATGATGATGACGACAACGAGGAGGATGATGATGATGATGATGATGATGATGATGATGATGATGATGATGATGATGATGATGATGATGATGATGAGGATGATGATGATGAAATTTAGAGGTATGCCATCAATCCTTAATCTATTTAATATTCAAACCATCAAACCCAACCATCAAACCCTCCTTCCTAGGTGCATAAGCCTAGGGCTTTACCAAAATGACCACTCCAAACACTTCCAGATCGTGCCAATGGATCAAACACCATTACATGGTCCTAACATGACATTCTATGCCATCAAAATCTTTATTCCTCTCATAATTGGAAGTGTGCACTTGATCTGTGTATAGGAATTCTCCTTGAGTCTCTATTGGAGATTTGATGACTATGGCAACCATTATAGGGGTGTAACAGCAAGAGAAAATCCCAAAAATATAGCAACAATTGGACTACTCTAAGGCTTTGTTAGGTATTGACCTTAACATGAAAGTTTTATGGTCATATTTATAAGATAATGAGATCCCTAAAGATAATGTGTATGAATAAAAATTTAGAAACTTACTTCTACTAAAAAGTATCATTAATAAACTTTGGCTTCACCATACAATCCTTTTTCATTCAATAACTTATGTCATTTGTTTTCAGCAATGAGGATACATTATTACCTAAATCGATTGGTTTTAGAAAACCTCTTTTGGAGTGTCTTTATTTCTCATTCAACATATTGTCTCTATGTATCATGATCATCAAGAAGGCTTGTGTTTCACTATCACACATTGGTGCAGATTGACATTTCTTGCATTCTTCCTTATGTGCTATTTCTTAATATCCTCTTGTTGCTATTATAAGAATAGCTTTTCTCTTAATTGGATAGTGAATGCCTTGGGGTTGTATGCATAGGCTTTCAATGTCACTTTACCATAGCCTCTCGATTGGTTCTTGTTCTCCTCAACATCACTATTTTCTCCTAGACACCCATTGTTATGCATTTTTCCGTTCTCCATTGTCAATTTGTTTACACCATGTGAAGATTCCCCATTTTGTTGGCATATGCTCAAGTGAATAAGTTCTATTAAGGAAGGACTCTTTCTCAATTTCAATCCTAATGGAGTGCTTCCCTGCTCATCCATTTGGTTTTCAGCATTCACTCTGTCTCCTCCATTGTTCATCTCCTGCTAGGAATAGACAACCAAACTTTGTCACTCACATATCACATTATTGAAGAAAAGTTGACACTTCAGAGCATTTGGCACTCAGAATAAGCAATACCCATGAAATGTTTGTCCTAAAAACTTATGAACATATCCTATTAACTTACCTGTTGAACTAGGTTCATATACTTGATATGTTTAGAACTTGAAATCTCTTGTGAATCTACATAAGAGTTCTTCATGTGGGCTTAGATTTTCTCGTTACTAACTAGACATGAAAAGAAACTATTTGGAAATATATCTATGGTTGCCTGTGATGCAGCAGGGAATGGCAATGGACCCTCTACTGAAGGCAATGATCAACAATCCTTTGGTCAATTTCAACACCTACCCACAGGGATAGACCTTATGCTTTGGTCTATCAACTTACTCACTTGGAAAATGAGTAAACAAAAAATTATTTTAGTTCATCCACAAGACACCCTAGGCAAGATACATTCAACCTTCAATGGTTACTAACATGAGTTTGTCTCCATCCCAATCCTGCACCTCCAACTCAACACAAGCTTCACAAATCTAATGGCCTCATTAGTTATGGCACCCTTGAGATGAACAAGAGATGGGTACTTAGGCTAGGAACACCTTCAAGACACCAAATACTCTATAATTACTTGATTTCCAAACACATACTCCAAGGTGAGTTGATGGATTAACAAGAAACACAAATTTAAGTGTTATAATGTGTACCTTTTAATGTTTTTAATTTTTATGTGATGCTTATGATGGATGTGATTATGATTATGATGTGATTATGCTCACAATAATTGAATTACATTTGCAGGAAACTGAACCCCTTTCAGGAGCATCCTGCACAGTCTCATGGATCAACAGGTATAAGTCAATACACCTTATAGACAGTCTATTTAATACACTTATCAAAAGTAAGATTGATGTCTTCTAAGATCTCTCCCATTTGCAGGTACCATCAAATAGGTAATTGTCAGAAGTGTCTTCCTTGAGTGAGGGAAATATAGGAATACAAGAGGAAAGTGAGACATGCAATTTATTTAGAACAGGGAGATTAACCAGAGGTCAAAGGACTAGAAGGAAATTCAATAAACGAATGAAATTTTTCCTTGCTCAAGGGGGCTCATGTTCTTATGATGATGAGATGAAAGGCGACATCGAGGTGCCCTTGAGCTACCAAAATCTATAGAAACATTGGGTACCCAAGGAACTTCCTCCAATAAACACTGATTTTTGTGTTAGCGAGAGGATATATTGCATAGCACCATCATCATTACATGGTTTGGGCCTATTTTCTATGGACGACATACAGGTGTCTTACAACAAAGTTTCTGAATTGATGGAGTATGTTGGACCATGTTACAATTACAAAAGTTGGATGCATATTGTTCAATATAAAAAAAGTATGCGTAGGTATGCACTCTCGGCAAATTATATACAACAGAAAGATAATAATCAAAGTAAAAGTGTGGCTATATACATTGATGGAAGGCCAAAAGTAACAGGGAATATTGTGGGTTTTATAAATAGTACATGACCTGGGTCAACTATAAAGAAACCCAATTGCATATTTGAGGCATGCGAGGGAAATCGTGTATTCATCTGTGTGATAAAGAAAATACGTGCAGGGGAAGAGCTGCTTATTGATTACAATTTGAACCACATAGATACAAATGAGGCTACTATCATGGGGGTGGTACATACTATTAAACCAACTTCTAATCAATGACTCCAACATACCATTTAGTTATTAAATTTTTGGCTAACATTTTTATACTTGATCTTTGACATAGGAGCACAATATGGAGCAACTGCTCAGAAGGGATGGTGATGATATTCCCAGCTTATCTACACATGAGCAGGTCAAACTCATTGTAATTGTGCAAACTAAATAGAAGCAAAATGTTATTTTTTTAATGTTGTTTTCTTCATTATTTTGGAGTAATTTTGATAATACTAATACTATTGTTGTCACAGAGGCCCGGTGGTTGGAGAGAGGGAAAGCAACCTGCAGTCCCTCAAGAGACCCCCCTTGAGGAGGACCTTTTTTTTATTGATTTAGCAGAGACTAATGACCTGATCGGTTCCATTAAAAAGCTGCTAAAGAAAATTGGAAAAGAACTTTTACATTTGGAATCCATACAACCTCAGACTCAGGAAATAAAAGAGAGGGGAGCTGACTTGTTGCACACTTCTAAAAACTTAAAAGTAAGTATTAATGAAATTTTTAATTATAACAAGAGTTCAATAATGGTTTTTATGTTATGCTCTTTTATGGCATTAATTAAAATATGGATGTGTTTTCTTTATAGAGTTATTTGCATAATTTTGAACCCCATTCCCATGATGAGGGTACTACAAGTGGTTTAGGTAGATCACATGTTCCATTCCCCACTTGTTTTTTCCACTGAATATATATAGGAATGATCATAATCATTGACAATACATGCTCGAACAATCCTTTTTTTTAATGCTCTAACAATCTTGTCCATGCTAGTCCACGCGTTCTATATTTATGCATGCTCTAACAATTTTATTCTTTAGCTCCTTTCCATGATGTTATGACAATGCCGCCTACATCCAGTACAACCACAAATGTCTTTCCGACTGCTATGTCAGCAACACGCAGCCTACAGGCATCAACTATTGCACCATCTATTGGTACACAAATCCCTCTTTTTCTCTCTTTTGTTATGTGTTTAAGTGTTATGTGTTTACAATGTAGATCCCTTGATTGTGTTTGTGCCATGGGTGCTCTGCACCAATTTATTTCCCTTGAAGTATTATTTCTTGGAGGCATTTGATAATGGTTTTCATTTTTTGCAATAGGAGATGCAACAAGTCCCGATGTAGCATCATTTCCTGGATGTTCCCGTGTTCCTAGTATGGGAACGGTGAAGGATTGCAGCAACGATGAAGGCATTCCCTTAAAAGTAGCCAAAGTTCTAGGTACTTTAAAGTTATTATTATTCTATAGTGATATAATAGTAATTTAGTTTTTGATCACTCTTCATCGACTAATGATCCCATGATTGTTTTGTAGGGAATGATGTTTTCTGGTGAAAACTTGGTGACGAGTGTTTGTGGATATTTGGGCCCACCCTACGTACATGGTGGAACATCATATCCTAACTAAAACCCCAAACCACTATTTTTATTTCATATCATTGCTAGAATAGTTTCCCTTTTCATCCATTTCTTGAACTATATTAAAGGTAGCTTCACTTCATTTATGAGTCTAACATGTTTTTTTTACTTAAAAGGTGGAATAACCAAGAAAAAAAGTTGAAGGATGATCTTGTAGAGAGTATGACCTAGCTTTTTGGACCTCGTGCATTCGAGAGAAATAGGCTCCTTGAAAGAGCTGGTTTATGTTTGAAGTATATTAGGGACCAGTATAAGAAAAATTTACAGGTTAACCCCAGGCACGAGCGTCCACCCTATGTTCCTGAGGCTAAGTGGCAGGCTCTAATTTTGGATGGAAAGTATAAAGCTAACATGAAAAAAAGAATTACACCAGTAGAGAGTAGAGCAAGGTATGTGATACTATTGAGAATGTAATTATGTACTAATTAACCTCTATATTTATATGATCTAACATATTTCAAACTTTTCATAGATTGCCTGACACATCAAAGGCAACAAAGGCAAGACTAGAAAAGCACGGGAGCTCAGCTCTGGTGGTTTTTCAAAACTTCAAGCATGAGTTGTAAGTATTAGTAAATGAAAAATTGTATCAAATTTTTTATATATTGCAAGGAATTTTTTTTTGATGAAAAAATGCAAGTAAAATTCACCATACCAAGCAAAAATGTAGGGCTCAGAGTTCAATAGATGCCTCATAGAAGAGGACAAGAGAATTGGCTTCCAACAAGGCTATAGAGCCGTGGTTGAATGGCTACGAGTTGTAATCAGTGCGCAAGGTTCTAATAATGATGCATCTGAGCCACAGGTAAATAAGCTAAATGAAATTTATTTCAAATTGAATACTTTACCAATTAGTCTATTTGATGTTAAGTTCCAATATAAAGTGAGTATATCTGTTTTAAGCAAGCAATGATAACAATGCGTAGGATATTGGAATGTAGCCTGGCAATCCTTCTACACAATCTGTGCATGATGAAGGTTCGCATGATGTGCATCCTAGTGGTGGAGGTATACATTTTCTATTAAAATTTTTATATGTAATTGCAATTGGTGTTTGGATTAATGTAACATTTTGTATAGCAGCTATAGAGGATCAAGGGGTCAGTGTTCATGAGCATGTTGAGGTTGAGTCTAGACAAAATGATGTGGCCAGATTAGGTAAAGAGTGCCACAGTTATGTTCTTTAAAATAATTAAATACTTGTAACAATTATAATAAAATATTTTTAATTTAACTCTTTTATTTGTTATTGCAGAGGACCCCCCTTTGCAGCAGTATTTGAGATCATCAAGAATAGAGAACAAAACAACTGATGAGGGGGGAAATGATGATAACATTGATTCTCCTCTTAGAGCTTACATAGAAAAACAAATTAGAAAGAAAAAAAAGAAATGATTGTCATCTACATACCTTAATTGATAATGATTGAATTTTATGTCTCAATGAATTTAATTATGTGCTAATGAATGCTCATGAATTATGTGTTAATGTAGAATATTGATGAATGTTGCATGTTAACGAATCTAATGTGTTAATGAATGTTATCATGTGATATTGATTGAATGTTACATTTTATTAATGGTTGAAAGAATGACTGAATGTTAGATGTTAACGGGGAATGTAGAGTGATGTTATGGGGAGGGGGGTGGGGCCAAATGAGCTTCCACCTTCACGTGGTTGGACCTGTTTAGTAGAAAAATATTAAACTATTATTGAAATAAAGGGAAGCTCAATAAGATACTAAATATTTCTCTATTTTGTCTAATTTATATTTTTCTTTCTATAATGTAGGTATCATTCAAAGACTCCTTACGGTAGGTATCATTCAAAGACTCCTTCAAAGGCTTGCTCAATGTTGTCATAGTATTGACTACTCCATCTTTGCAACTATAGTGTCTCTATCCTCCATCTTGTGACTGTGATCTTGTTCAAGGTAAGATGCCCATTCTTGCCTCCACCATACTATCTTCTTGTCTTCTTGCTGTAATAACTACCTATACACTCTAAAACTTGCAAAAATTGCATTTAAAAAGTTGTCAAAATGTTGTCAAGATTGACAACTATGTTTGTCAACTTGACAACCACTATGACAATCAAAGCAAAAGAACCTAGTTTGTGAGACCTAATTGAGTAGGTGGGTTTTGAGATTTTGTTATTGAAGTTATAGACCAATGGGTCAAATGATCAAGGATGATCATTGAGGGATGTGTGGTGTTTTATCTCAGTATGTAGACATTGATGGGCCTTTGTTTAACTTGATCATCAATAAGCCTTGAGTTGTTAAGTTTGAGTATCACCAATACATCAACACACTTATCATGTACATGTTTTATAATGGATACATCTCGAACAGTATAATACTTGTCACTATTAATATGATCTGTATTTGTCTAAAGAAATCTTCACAAAACATTCTCATTATCATAATCAGAAAGAAAAGTGACTCCACAAGATTATTTGACATCAATGACAAATTGCCAACAGTCTCCCCCTTTGGCATTGACATCAAACCTCAAAACATTTCTGTAACAGCAAAATATTAAATCAAATCTGAATCATACCCAAATTTGAAACATGGCAAATCACCAAAATTGGATCTGACTCATCTACTATCAATGTTCTTATTTTATGAAGAAATGGTAGGAAAGTGATTTATAATGTGAACACTAAATGTTATTTCTTCAAGTAACTGGCACAAGTTTATCTAGAAAATTTTACTACTTTGGTTGGTTGCTAACTCATCTTCCCTGCCTTTCCTTAATACATGTATGCTTGTGGGATGTCTTTGATAACTTAGTAACTATCAAAAAATGTTAGTAGAAAAGACCATAAATTTTACTTGGTGAATAATCTTGCAGCATATAAAATGATGGACCATAAATAAAGCTACATAACACATACACCATAATTATTAGCATTAAAATAAATATTTAATTTTCATTAAATTGAAAATTAGTTCATACATATTTCTTATACAAATAATGATATTATAGGGCCTACATTTATTTCCCCTATTCTTTTAGAATTCGAGCGCCTTCAACCTTCCTTGGTAGTGGATGCCTCCACATATGTTAGGCTCCCAAATGAAAATATAAATTATCAAAAATAGTACAATTCTTATCCTTTATAAAATATTCTTCCTATCATCTAACCATAGCTTCTCATTTAGATAAATTATTATATCTTGTTCTCATCTATGTAGCTTTCACTCATCTATCATCTATCCTTGTTCTCATCTATGTAGCTTTCACTCATCTATTGGCAGCAAAATTAGATCAAAACGGCCACATAGATCCTCTTCATCATTATTGCAACTGCTACTATCCTGTAGAATTCAAATTTTGAGCTACCACACATGTCACAAATAGCTCAGTGTGAAAAAACTGGGAAGAAACCCTGCAATCACATTTGAGATCGGGTGCCAACGGCTAGCTAGTCAACAGCTAATCAGAATCTAGCATGTCAGCACCACTGGTACTGTGAACCCACTTAACTCTACAATAGAGACATCAAACAGTTGTCGCATGATAGCATAGCTAGGAAACGGGCTATACAAACATGCGACACACTACAATCCTCTACCTCCGCATAACCGTCGATGCTGAGAGTTAACACAAAATGTCAGTTGCATGATCGCATAGCCTTGAAAAAGGCTATGCGAACATGTGACTAACTGCCAGCAATCACCACTGCTACCGCCATGCTGACCAATTGGGAACCACGGGGCTAGTCAGCAGTCAAGCAAAAACAAGCCGCCAGTGGTCAATGGTTAACATCTTACGGTTGGTCGCATGCTCGCATGGGCTCTTCCGAGCCCATGTGACCATGCGACAAACCGTCAGCGGTCACAGTTAAGGCAGTTCACAATGGTTTCAGTGGTATGGCTAAAGGCTTGTTGCATGATCGCATGCCGCTTCCCAAGCGCATGAGACCATGCGACAAGCCTCTAGCCATCGTAGTTTCTTGGGTGTTCATCGCCATTGCGATGTATACGCATAGAATTATGATGGATTTTCTGTATTGGCAACGCCCAAATGCCATTGTAGTTTCAGTGTGTGTACATCGCACTTGTGATAGTTTTGGTGGTGCAGTTTCATGCTTGTCGCATGATCGCATGCGGCTTCCCAAGCACATGCGACCATGTGACAAGCCTCTAGCCGTCGCAGTTTCTTGGGTCTTCATCACCATTGCGATGCTTGTCACATGATCACATGCATTTTCCCAAGAACATGCGACCATGCAACAAGCCTCTAGCCATCGTAGTTTCTTGGGTGTTCATCGCCATTACGACGATTGTCACATGATCACATGTGTTTTCCCAAGTGCATGTGACCATGCAACAAGCCTCTAGCCATCGCAGTTGCTTGGGTGTTCCTTGCCATTGCAACGCTTGTCACATGATCGCATGCATTTTTCCAAGTGCATGCGACCATGCGACAAGCCTCTAGCCATCCCAGTTACTTGGGTGTCCATCGCCATTGCGACACTTGTCACATGATCGCATGCATTTTCCCAAGCGCATGCGACCATGTGACAAGCCTCTAGCCATTGCAGTTTCTTGGGTGTTCGTCACCATTGCGATGCTTGTCACATGATCGCATGCGTTTTCCCAAGCGCATGCGACCATGTGACAAGCCTCTAGCCATCGCAGTTGCTTGGGTGTTCATTGCCATTGTGACATATACGCATAGAATTATGATGGATTTGCCGTCACAATATCAGGAAAGTGCATCGTAAGTTCTATGGTATTGGTCACCATTGTGACGCTAATATAAAGAATTGCAACGGGGTTGAGGTCACAATGAAGGGGCTGCATAGCGACGGATTGAGGTCGTAATTGTGATGAAAAAGGAAAGACGTCGTATTTTGTGACTAAAAAATAGTGACGTCTATTACTGTCACAATTGCAACATATGGCTCTCCCAATTGCGACACATAGCCATCACAAATCGATGCCAAATTTATTAGTGTTGGTGAATATATCTGCAATCTGTTCTTTTGTATGAACATATTCTAATTTGATTTCCTTGTCCTGTACCAATTCTCTGACAAAGTGATATTTAATAGCAATGTGCTTGGTTTTGGAATGCATTACTGGATTCTTTGAAATATTTATTGCACTTGTATTATCACAAAACATAACAATTGGTTCTTTAATTTCAACCTTCATGCCTTCCAATAACTGTTTAAACCAAACAATATTAGAGTAGTTTACTACTGCAGCAATATATTTTGCTTCTGTTGTGGATTGGGATGTGCAATTTTTCTTTTTACTAGTCCAAGATACTAACCTCTTTCCAAGAAAGAATGCTCCACCACTTGTACTTCTTCTGTCATAAATGTTTCCTACCCAATCAGCATCAGTAAACACTTTTAAGTCCAGATTGCCTCCAAATTTATACCATAAGCAATAATCTTCAGTACCTTTCAAGTACCTCAAGATTCTTTTGATTTCCATCATATGATTTTCTCTGGGTTTTTCTGAGAATCTTGCTACTATACCAATTGCTAAGGCAATATCAAGCCTTGTATGCACTACATACTGTAACTTTCCAATCATTGATCTATATAAGGTCTGATCTACTTCTTTTGAATCATCATCTTTGGTAAGCTTCAGTTTGGTACACATGGGCATACCAACTGGTTTTGAATCTTCCATACCAAACTTCTTAAGTATTTCCTTGATGTATTTAGATTAATTAATGTAGATACCATTCTTGTTCAGCTGAATCTGAAGACCAACAAAGAACTTTATCTGACCAAAAATAGACATTTCAAATTCTTTGTTCATTTTCTCTAAAAATTCTTTGCACTGATCATCATTCCCTGTAAACATAGTATCATCCATAAATATTTCTGCCAAAACAATTTTGTTATCTAGTCCTTCTTTGATGTATAAATTACTGTTATCATTAGCTCTTTTGAAATCAATCTGAATAAGATAGTTATGTAATCTTTCATACCATGCTCTAGGGGTTTGTTTCAGACCATACAATTCTTTGTGTAACTTGTAGACCATATCCTTTTTGTCTGGATCAATAAAACCTTCAGGTTGCTCAATGTAGACTTCTTCATCAAGAATACCATTGAGAAATGCAAATTTTATATCCATCTGATATACCTTAAATCCTTTATGTGCTGTATATGCGAGTAGAGACCTTACACCTTCTAATCTTGCAATAGGAGCAAAAGTCTCTCCATAATCTATACCTTCTTCTTGAGAATATCCTTTACATACCAATCTTGCTTTGTTTCTTGATACTTGACCATCTTCATTCAACTTATTTCTGAATACCCATTTTGTTCCAATTACATTTTTATCTTTAGGCCTAGGTACAAGAGTCCATGTTTTATTCTTCTCTATTTGTTCTATTTATCATTCATAGCCTCAATCCAACTTTCATTTTCCAATGCATCTTTGACATTTCTAGGTTCAAAATTAGCAAGTCAACATGTACCTTTTAGTTTACTTCTGATTTGTTTCCAATAATCTGATCTGGTGTATGATGCCTCCTGACATACTTGGCCAATATAGGTTCCTTGGCTCTTGAATGAGTTACATTGTCATCTTCTTGAATTTCATCTTTAGGTTTAGGTTTCTCGGGCTCAGTAGATACTTGCTCGGTAGCTTCAGATTGAGACTCGGTTCCTTGTGACTCGGTTTGAACTTCTTCTTGTGACTCGGTTACTATACTGGGCTCGGTAGATGCAGTTTCCTTATTGACAGATGTGTCTAGCAATGTATCAGGTTTAATGTAAACAAATCTTTTGTAATCCTCTGGTTCCTTTTTGCTTTCTTCTTTAGTCTTTTCTACAAACTCATCAACTTTCACATGTGCACTTTCTATGACTTTGTGAGTAGACAAATTTAGACATCTATATGTCTTACTTTTGCAAGAATGTCCCAAAAATATTCCTTCATCACTTTTTACATCAAATTTTCCTTTTCTAGATTCTTTCAAGATGTAACATTTACTACCAAATACTTTCAGGTAACTTACATTGGGTTTATAGTCATACCATAACTCATAACGAGTTTTGAATGTGTCTTTCCTCAACTATACTTGGTTCAAGGTATGAATTGCAGTGCTAATAGCTTCCTTCCAGTATTTCATAGCAATGTTCTTTTCAATCATTAAAGTCCTTGCACAATCCATGATAGATCTATTCCTCCTTTCAGCTATTCCATTCTGCTTAGGAGTTCTTGGGGCTGATACCTATCTTTTGATTCCTCTTTCAGTGAAAAAATTAATCAATTCATGGGAGATGAATTCACCACCTCTGTTTGATCTCAAGCACTTCATTCTTTTCCTTGTTTCCTTTTCTACTCTTGCCAAATACCATTTGAACTTCTCAAATGCTTCTGACTTTTCTCTTAAATACATAACAGTCATCATTCTAGAGTAATCATCAACAAAGAGAATAAATAATTTTTCTTTAGTATAGCTTTCAATTCCAATAGGTCCACATAAATCAGTATGCACAATTTCCAAAATATCTTCATACTGATAGTTTTTACTTTTAAAGCTTGTCTTTCCCATTTTTCCAATCTAACAATTCTTGCATAAACCAACATCAAATTTTTTCAAAGTAGGAATGCCTCTTACTTTCTTGAATTTGCTTATTTTCACCATGTTATCAAAATTTACATGACATAACCTTTTGTGCCATAACCAACTTTCTTCAATTTGAGCAATAAAACATGAGCATTCACCAAGATCAAGATAAAACAAGTTACCTTTGGTTTCTTTGCCTGATCCAATCAGTTTTCCCTTGTCATCCAGCAGTCTTTCTTTGCCATTCATAAATTCAACTTTGAATCCAATGTTGATTAGTTGTGCTACACTTAGAAGATTATGCTTTAGTCCTTCAACACAATATGCATTATCACATATAAGTTCTTTGGTTAGTGAAATTCATCCTCTTCCTTTTATACAACAAGGTTCATTGTTTCCAAACCTTACACTACCACCATCATAGTTTTCAAAATGTTCAAACTTTGTTTTATCACCAGTCATATGATGTGAAAATCCACTGTCTACGATCCATGTATCATTTTTTCTTATATGAGAGATAAGTGTCATCTCATCTTCATCATCATCAGATTCATCTTTTATAGCAATGAAAACAATTTTTTCTTCACTATCATCAGAATCCTTAGCCAAAAAACATGTTTTCTTACCTTTATTCTTAAATGATTTGAAATTCTTCTTTCCATTGTACTTGTGACCTTTATTTTCATCCTTGCTTTGCTTGTTTGGGCATCTAGCTACAATATGACCAATTTCTTCATATGAAAAATAGATTAAGAGAGTTTACCTTTGTATTTACCTCTTCCTCTAGAATATTTCTTTGCAAGTAATGCTTCAATAACTTCAAGATCACTATCAGAACTTTCCTCTGGTTCTTCTTCACTTTCTGACTAGATTTTCTTGCCCTTCTTGTGTGAAAGTTTGGCCTCATATGCTGATTCAATATTTTTAGAAGTTGGAACATAGTTGTCATAGTTATTCAATTCAAAGGCTATTAATCTTCCAACTAAGGCATCCAAAGTTATATTATGATTTTCTTCACATCTTCTTTCTTGAATAGCAGATACTCTTATTACATAGATAGGGAGTAATGTTCTAAGAACCTTACTTATAACTATTTCATCATCAATTGTTCCTCCATAAGCTTTGATTGCACTAACACTTACCTTGATCCTTTCAACATATTTTGCAATGTTTTCATCTTCTCTCATTTTCATCTGATCAAACTGTCCTCTTAGGCTTTCTGCTTTGGCTCTCTTCACATTTTCATCACCACCATAAATTTTCTTCAGCTTGTTCCACATTGCATAAGAAGTTGTGCAGTCTTTGATCTCATCAAATTCTTCATAGCCAAGAGCTGATGCAATGTTTATCATCATGGTGTTATGGTTCTTTTTCTTTGTAATGTCTTCAACAGTTAATGTGCCAGTAGGAACTGTATATTCT
This sequence comes from Chamaecyparis obtusa, assembly GCA_027943335.1. Lineage (NCBI taxonomy): Eukaryota > Viridiplantae > Streptophyta > Pinopsida > Cupressales > Cupressaceae > Chamaecyparis > Chamaecyparis obtusa. Next base: position 218,021 of record BSBK01003138.1, on the reverse strand, counting down.
TGATCAAGATATTTGCATCCTAAATCACCAATGGAAGCTAGATGAAGTCTCATGAGACCTTGCCATGTTGAAAAGTTATCTCTGTTAAGCCTTGGAATTTCTCTCTTGTAAGACATCCTGATCTTTAGCTTAGGTCCTTGAAACCCTTCCTACAAGAACCAAAATCTCTGATACCAATTGTTGGAAATATAGATGGAGTGATTGAGAGGAGAGGGGGGGGGGGGGGGGGGTGAATCAGTTAACCACAAAAATATTACCACAGATCCCTTAGATGTCTTATTAAATCATTTGCTGCTGTTACTCGGTAAACATACAGAGAAATGTTGTAACTCAGTTATTGTAGTGAGTATTAATTATAACTGTTCTTAAGCATTCACCAGTGATTAACATGCATGCATAAAGAAAATAACATGAACACAAGAGACACCATATTTAATGTGGAAACCTAAAATGGGAAAAACCACCAATGTAACTAGTTACTATTTTTCACTCTTCTGAAGTGATGCCCTGTTAGGAGCCAACCTGGTAAAAGGTTACAAAACACACTATTGGGTGTGACCTTGTTAGAGGATTTAATCACCCTGTTAGGAGTGGCCTTGTAAGAGGTCTTTGAACAATTCAATAGAAATGTCGCCTTGTTAGAGGATTTACAAAATTGATGTTAAACCAACTTGGTTAAGAGATTTAGAAATCACTGCTACAATGGTAAGAAAGTAACAATGAAATGACCTAAATAATGATGCAACTAAATTGCTGATTACAGATCTTTGTTTTGCTTCACTAGATCCTTCCTGATCAAATAAATCTTTGTTGCACCTCAAGGATATCTAACCATCCTTCAAAATTCACACACACCATCCTTCAAAATGATTTGCATGTTCGCTCACAAACTTCCACACTTGCACACTATTCTTTTTCACTTTAATTTACCACTTGACGTTCTATATATATACCATTTAGATTGTCAAGTTGGAACTAATAATCATTAACACTCATTACAACAGTCGGCTGGGATAAACAAACTTTATTTCTCAAATTAACAAAATTCTTTATTGGGCCGACCTTTCTTGGTAAATACTAATCCAGAAAAGATTTCCTTTTGTGATCGAGTGAACTCAGTAAACACTGTGAATTCTACAACATTCTTTGGAGACCGAGTGAACTCGGTAAACACTAACTTTCCTTCGATAACCATGGAAGCTCGGTTAACACTATTTTCTGCCATACTTTCCTTTGATGCCCGTAAGATCTCGATAGACACTGAAAAACCACCTACTGACCGATTGAGCTCGGTAGACACACAAAACTACTTAATGATATGACATTTGTGTGACACCAAAGACAACACACAATTAATCCAACAATCTCCTTCAAACAATTGTATCTAACAATCTTGCCCCCAAGCAATCTGGTATGGATGTGGGTGTTTCTGTATCTTGAGCTTCAACTTTGTCACCATCTCTTCTGACACTAAATTGTCAGTGCTTCCACTATCAATAATCACATCACAACACTTACCCTCACACTTGCATCTAGTGCGAAATAGACTCCTCCTTTGCTTAGGTTCATTCTCACCACTTAGTAGGACTCTTCTGTTAATCCGCATTTCTCTGCTTTCAGCATCTTCAGAATGTGATGATTTGACATCCTCATCAACATGTGCAACATTAGCCCAGCCTTCATTCCTCCTATTTGTCCTTCCTTAACATTGAGGACATTCAAATGCCCTATGACCTTCTTCTCCACAGTGAAAACATTTTCCACTGAAGCCTCCTCTTCCTGAACCTTGTCCTCTTCCTCTTCCTCTTTGATCTCTATTGTTCTGATCTTGGAAATGATTGGAATTATTTCATCTCTAATTTTGACTACTACTGGACTCATCCTTCATTTTCAAATCTTCATTTTGGCCTCCATATGACCATCCACTAGATTGTCCACCGTGACCTCTTCCATTTTGTCTGCTCTCAAACTTCTTGTTCAGCTTTTCCTCTACTTTTAGGGAAAACTGGTATGCCTCTTCTATACTGTTCATTCGAATTAGATTCAACTCCTCCTGAATGCTTGGCCTTGACCCATTAAAGTAATGGGAAAATTTCTCCTTGTCAGCTTCCACATCACCTGTTCTGATGAGGATTAGATAAAACTCCTCTGTATACTCCTAAATAGAATGTCCCGCTTGCTTCAAACTTTGCATTTTCTTCAGTAGGTCAAGCTCATAATCAATAGGGATGAATTGTCACTTCAAATTATCCACCATCCAATCCCATCTTGTGATTTTATCTCTCTCTTTTATTTTTTTCTAATTGAATCTCTTGCCACCAGAACTTGGCATGACCTTTCAGTCTCGCCTTCACGAATTTGACCCTATCAGGATCCTCAATATCTTCATACTCAAAATATTCTTCACATTCATTGATCCAGTCGATCAACTCCTCTTAGGTCTTTTCCCAATCTTAGAAATGGTTCGAAAAAGTATTTCTTCTTCTTGATTCAAAACTTCAATTTCTCCTTCTTGATCTTCTTCTTCAGCTTCATCCTCGCTTTTGTCTATGACATTAAGAATCATTCCTTTGCGAATCTCCTCTTGTAATGCTTGCACTTGTCTCTATAGTTTCCCAACCTCAAGTGTTACAACACCATCTCTTCCACCATGTTCCATTCATGGATGCATTTTCACGCTTCTCACTGAAACCCTAGCCACGGTCCTGGCGCAAACTACCTCATAGTCGGTGATCTATTTACATAGAAACCTTAACCCATGGTGTAGGTGCAAACTACCTCATAATCAGTGATCTATTTACACACTTAGGAATTCCTACTCTAATACCACTTGATGAAGGGTGCTCCCCTTAATACCACAAACATATAAAAGAAATAGAGAAACAACAACAATATGGAAGAACAGAAAATTGGCTTGTTATTATCTCCACAAATGCAGAATTAAAAACTTTCAGAATTATAATATGCAAAGCCACATGTGCATTCCGTTACAATATTTTGTAGGACAAAGCCTCGAATCAATACCCAGATGTACTACCTAGACCTATCCTGAACTACCTAAGACAACACTATAGCCTTCCTTAAATAGGCAATTTTCAACCGCTTGGGAAGGTTCCAAAATTTTAGGCAACAAGGTTGACCAAACTTTGAATTATTTTATTTCACAATTTATTACATCAAAGTTAGCACAAAAGAACTTTTGAAACCTAAACAAAAATTTTGAGGGAAAATTATTTTTCGCTATTTCAGGTGACCCAACTTCTGAAGACCATAAGTCATCGCCAATTGACCTGATTGACTATTATAATCCCATTCTGGAAAGGTCACAAAGAGTTCTACAAGATTGACTTGCGCAAGCACCTCTCACCCAAATATTGACCTCATTCGGGGCCTCTAAAGCCTTCAAAACTGAGTTCAAAGTTTTCGTACCCTGTTGCCAATACCAAAAATCTTCAATATCTACAAAATTAGACTTGATCTGATAATGAAACTTTATTGGCAGGCTGATATGACTGAGATGAACCTCCACATGTAAAATCATAACATTCTGAGATCAAATGACCAACTTACAAAAAATAGCAAGTTTTCATAAATAGCAGCTCTATACAAGATAGCCCTTATTAAAAAAAAACCAGAAATATTTTTGGGTGATGCAAGATTTCTCTTACACCCAAGATGCTCCTTCATCAAACACCTAGGGTAATTTGAGAAGTGACCCTCTCACGACTCAGGTGTGAAGAGGAAAAACAAGATGGTTAACCTCTTCCCTTGTCAGACATGATGAATCTTCAACAGGTCTTCCTTTCCACTTGAGCAGATATTCTTCATATGTCCTGTTCCTTGTGCTTCTACCAACACAACTATCTAGTATGTCTTCAATCTCCTTGATATTTGAACTGGTTGCTAGAATACTCCACTGTGCTACTGTAACCTCATGTTCAAAACCTCATTCATGATACTCTATCAAATTTGAAATGTTAAATACTGGTGATATATTTAGCTTAGTAGAAAACTTGACCTCATATGCATTTCCTGAAGCATGCTTCTTCGGTATCTTACATGGCCCAAACTTCTTCATTTTCAACTTTTTATATGTACCAACTAGAAATCGCTCCTTCTGCAAATGAACCATGACTTCATCTCTAGCCTGAAATTCAATATGCCTTCTTTTCTCATCTGCCTTAGCCTTATACTTCACATTCATCTTGGTAATATGCTTCCTCACCTCCTCATGGATGTTCTTCAAGTGTTCTGCAAAATTCTCAGCTTTAGCACTACTTATCTCTTGTTTATCTATCTTCCTCAACTCTAATGTATTTCTGGGGCTACTTCCATATACAATCTGTGGATGATGTGATGAGCTAAACTTCAAATCTATCTTTAACTATTCACATTCTACTAGTGTCATTCTGTGTACTGCCTTATTTGACAAACTGGCTCCTGGAATCAAGTCCATCTGATGACTGGTCTTCATTACTAGTGGTAATCCATCAGGTACATTATTAGATACAATATCCTAAAACTTGTTCAATGAACTTGTAACTTATACAAGCACATCTTCTACTTCCTTTTTACCAGCTTTTGGAATTAAAGAAAAACACACATGGTCATGCCTCATACCATCTAGGAATTTTCTTCCATCAATAAAAGTTCTTCTTGCACTACCACATACTTTTTCTTCTATGTCATTCAATGGCTTTAGCTTATGTCACACTCCATCCTTTTATCAAGGAATAGGTATTTGCACGACTATCATGTACAACACATCTGCCAAACTATCATGGTCTACCTAACAACATATGACATGCATCCATAGATATGATATCACATAGTACCTCATCATGGTATCCACCAATCTTGAACTTCACTAGGCATTGTTCATTGACCATGACCTTGTGGTCATCCTGTACCCAAGCAATTTGGTATGGATGTGGGTGTTTTTGTCTCTTGAGCTTCAACTTTATCACCATCTCTTCTGACACCAAATTTTCAGTGCTTTAACTATCGATAATTACATCACAACACTTACCCTCACACTTGCATCTAGTGCGAAATAGGCTCCTACTTTTCTCAGGTTCATTCTCACCACTTAATAGGACTCTTTTATTAATCAGTGTTTATTATCTTTCAGCATCTTCAGAATGTGATGATCTGGCATCTTCATCAACATGTGCAAATCTGACTTGGTCTTCATTCTTCCTATCTATCCTTCCTTGGCATTAAGGACATTCAAATGCCCTATGACCTTCTTCTCCATAGTGAAAACATGTTCCACGAAAGCCTCCTCTTCTTGAACCTTGTCCTCTTCCTCTTCTTCTCTGATCTCTATTGTTCTAATCTTGGAAATGATTGGAATTGTTTCCTCTCTAATTTTGACTGCTACTGGCCTCATCCTTCTTTTTTGGATCTTCATTTCAGCCTCCATATGACCATCCACCAGATCATCCACCACGACCTCTTCCATTTTGTCTGCTCTCGAACTTCTTGTGGAGATTTTCCTCTACTTTTAGGGAAAACTCGTATGCCTCTTCAATACTATTCATTTGAACTAGATTCAGCTCCTCCTGAATGTTTGGCCTCAACCCATTAAGGTAACAGGAAAATTTCTCCTTATCAGCTTCCACATGCCCTATTTTGATGAGGATTCTATAGAACTCCTCCGTATACTTTTGAACAGATTGTCTCGCTTGCTTCAAACTTTACATTTTCTTTAGTAGGTTAAGCTCATAATCAATAGGGATGAAATGTCACTTCAATTTATCCACCATCCGATCCCATCTTGTGATTTTAACTTTCCCTCTTCTCTTTCACTCCTATTGAATCTCTTGCCACCAGTTCTTCACATGACCTTTCTATCTGGCCTTCATGAATTTGACCCTATCAGGATCCTCAATATCTTCATACTCAAAATATTCTTCACATTCATTGATCTAGTCAATCAACTCCTCTGGGTTAAGATTTCCTAAAATGCAGGTGTTGGTGATCTTTTTCCCCAAAGGTCCACTTGGCATTAGGATTGACAGGGCTAGTGTCACATTCACTCAACACTCCAAATCTGATAGGAAAAAGGGCCAACTAACAAGGATCAAAGAGAGATCCTTCTACACTTTGAGCTCCACATCACTCAGGTGGGTATACCTCATCTACACACACATATTACCTTGTGTCATACTACAGGCCTGTAGATAACTGACTGTGGATTGATTTTCAAACTCTTCTAGGTATCTTGTACCTCAATGATGCCAATATCTCATGCAATATCCCAACTTGCATGGAGTGAGTATGAAAACTAGAAAGCTACACTAACAACTTGAAAGGGAAAGGGTGGGACTGAATGGAATTGATTTTGAAGATGATTGAAAGGACCTTTGAGATGCCCTAAGTCTTTGATAGACTAGTGCCTTATCCAATGGGCCACAGAGTCAAATACCCTATTGCAATAGAGCTATGAAACAAGAGGACAACACACTCACTCTGACCAAATCATACATTATCAAACCACCTGTGCACCCAGATATGCTATCACCTATCCAAAGAGAGACCTAGGAATAGGAAATACATTAACCAGCATCCACTGGAAGACAAGTATGATGCATCTTTGATACCCCAGCCCATACATATTTGAGCACAAACTTTGAATCAGTTATCCCTACGAAGACAACTCTACTTGCAAACACTTAGGCAATGCAAATAGACAAATCAAACACCCTTGATGTATGATTAATAATTCAAAATTAAAATGGAGACAATCTGATACAAGAACAAGTATGCTACAATCTCATACATAAGACAATCTTGTTACAAAATGTATTATATTCTCTGAACTAGCAAGAGAAAGAAGAACACCCTATAGGTAGAGAGAAGGAGAAAATCTACAAAACAAAACCCTTCATGGAACTGACAAAATTCAGAACCCACTGTAATACCTCTCCTATAGTGATACTATGATTTGATATTTTTTATGATGGTTAGAAATATGCACTCATTTTTATGTTTCATAGAGGATTATATGTTCATCAGATGATATTTATATGCTCAATTAAAGTTACATTGATTATATGTTTAGTTTTACATGTTTTATCTAATGATTGTATACTAACCCTTATCTCAATTGGTTTATGGATACATGTGTCTGATGTGTTTTCATGACTCAGGATGAAGTCGTAGTTACTCACTCAGTGAGGTCCACATGATGTATCGATCCTAGTCATCTGCTTGCATATATCTGATTTATATATATATCTATATGTATATGTATCCCTTCTTGGTGATGCAGGATTTGCAGGTACCAGGTATCGTCTCCACCTGGCTCCACAGGTTTGAGCGATCCCTTAAATCCTCGATCGTTGTTGTTGTCAGGGAGATATCACCAAGCTTCACAAAAGAACACCTTTATCCTTGATCATTCACCTTAGGTGGGAAGCACCGGGTCAGTTCCTGGTAGGGAGGTATTATGTGGTTTATCAGTTATTAGGGTTTGGATCTTGTTCTTACTGTTAGGGATACTCAACTTTGTCAGTAGGTTATCTATGTGAGTCCTTGTTGATTGATTTCTGTTTCAGTGACTTATCCCTGTTTAGATTTTCATGTTAGTATTAAGATCGAGTTGCTATTTGTACCTTACATCTTCTGGTTATATAGTTATAAAATGTTAGTAAAATGAATAATGAGTTATTTATACTATATGTGTCATAAACATATGGGTGCACACATATGCTTATGAACACATATATGTATATTAAGGTATAAATATATATTAATAAATATAAATAAATATATACTTAATTATATTAACAAAATAGCACTAGCTTTATGGTTGTTGATAAAAATAAATTAAGAAATAAATAAAATAAGATAAAATAAAATAGCTTTTGCTAATAAAACTAACTAGCTAGGAGGGAGTTGAACTCGAGACCTCCTAGAAGTTGGGGCTAGTTAGTTACTAGTTGTGCTATGTGAATTCCTTGTGAGGTAAGTAATTAAATTTATTATTAAACTTTATTTTAGAGAATATTTTAATTAAAAATAAACAAAACTTTATTATTGTTTACGGGAGGATTATTAACTTCCAACCAACTATGGAAGTTGGAGAAGTTTCTTCCCGTAAAGAAACTTCTCCAACCATATAGTTGGAGGAGATTAATATTTTAGGAAGGGATTCGTATGGAGGAGGGGGCTGGAAATTATTTTGGGGAACGGAGAAACTTTGGCTAATCAGGAGAAATTTGGGAGCGGAGGAACAGGGAGCAGCGGAAGAATTCTGCAGGAACGGGCTTTGTCAACCAGGGAACTATTTACCAGGTTGCAGCTTTTCCCTGATATTCTGTAAGATATGAAATAATTATTTTATTGTAATGTCTGTTTGTGCATTATCGTTTATGTTATATCGGCAAACTTAATAGTTTTAATATCCTGGTTATATTAATGTTTGCTGGAATAAAATGTAAATTCACAGAATATTAAACCATAGAAAATGTATAAGAAATTAGATAAACAAAATAAAAATACACAACGTTGTATTTTATAATATTAATAGAGTTATATTTTTCTGTATATGTCCTTTGAAAAAAAAATAAATATAAATATAAATAAATTTATTAACCTACTATTGTTTTGATATTCTAAAATATTCATTAAATAATTATTTATTGTCTTATTAATATTATTATGTAATAGATAATATTAATTTTATTAAATATGTTTTAAAAATGAAAAAATAAAAAAAATATATGAGGCCGCTGCCGCGGTGGGTCCCGCAGTACAGGACGACAGCGTCCGCTGCCGGCGGCACCTTCGGGTGCCGTGCGGCAGCGACCGCTGTCGGCGGTACCTGGGGGTACCGCGCGGGAGTGGGCCCCTTGTAAGTTTCAAAAAAACAAAACAAATTTTTTTTATTATTTATTATTAGTATTTGAAAAGTGATTTCGGTATTATATATATAATATATGTTTAATATATTATATATATAATATAATATGTGTTTAACAATAATTTGAGTTAGATATTATATTATATATATATAATATGGGTATTATTATATATATATAATATAATTTGAATTTTTATTAAAATTAAATTGGTATTATATTTTACATATAATATGATTTATAATTGGAACACATGTTTTCTTTCTTTGTTTATATATATATAATATGTATGATATTATATATATATAATTATAATATATGGAGACATTCATTTAAGACTTCTTAGAGGCATATTAATTTAGGGAATAAAATTATATTAAAATTTAATGAGGGTTATATATATATAATATATTATATGTATATATATTATATATACAATATATTAGATATAATATAATCCATTACATGGGGAAAACGTAGGATCTAGAGGCATATTTATTCAATGTTTTAATTTTATAAATTTTATTTAAGTTGCAAATAAATAATTGATTTCTTGGTTTCATATCTGTATAGATGATAGGAGGGGACTAGAAAACTGAAAACAAAACCCTTTGCCTCCTAACTTGTCAGCAATCAAACCTGTCAAACTTTGTGATCTCCTAAGCATCCTAGGTAGGTCTGTTATAATGAAATTGTTGGACATGTTAGTGGTTTGCTAGGAAAACCTAACGGGAATAGGTTAGGGTTAGGAAAACTAGGAACCCCTAAGTGAGTGGCTCTCAGTGTGGGGCCGGGGCCCTAAAGTGGCTAGACCAGGATAACTGACTGATGAGTTAGTTAACCAAGTGATAACCTAATAAAATTTAAGGGATGGGTTCAAAACATTAAAAAGATTAAATTGTGCCTCGCCCATGCCATTAGCGCTAGGACAGGCTATGGATGGGAGTGGGAGAAGGTACCTATGCGTAGGTACAAATCGAATAGCGCTTGTCTGTATGAAAGGCATTCGATTCCGCATTTGCCTACTTGGGGGCCGGGGCCTAGTGTGGCTAGTACCAGGACAACCCAAGGGGTGAGGGCTATGCGATGACACTCACTTAGGTTGTTGCTTAGGATTTCCTACCCAAACCTTAGAAGCCCTTATGAAATGTACTTTACTTGTGTGAAATGTTATCCAACCCTTTTGGTAAAACCTAGTAAGTTCCTTCTTGTGGGCTTGGTGTTTATCTCCTAGCACGGGTGGTGAAACTTTACCAGTTTCACATGGTTGGGTGGAAAATCTTTCTATCGAGGTATCTTATGCAGATGTAAACAACTGAAGATTCATATCTGTCTGAGCACCTGTTGAAGAATGAAGACTTGTACTTATTCATGTTGTTGTAAACTTATGTATTCTCCTATGAGGAGTTTAAATTTAATGTAATTTTCAAATGATGTAATAATGGGTAGACATAGGAAAAGGGTTATATGGGATGTTTATTTAATGGAAAGATGTAATCTTGTTATGTATCAAGTTATGTAAAATGTTGATGAATCATTTGTTGTACTATTGCAATATGTTTGTTAGAGGAAATGGAATTATAGTAATTGATCTTTAAAAAGTCTTAGATGGAAATTAATTATGAATGTGTTTAAGTATTTTCCAATAAAGAACTTGAAATGGAATTTGTATGGTTAGTAAATGTTGTTAATAGTTTATCAGTTTTTAATTTACATTTAAGGGAACCTTGGAAAGAAGTTAGATTATGTTTTGTTTATTTGCAAACTTTTAAAGTTCAAAATTTTTCGTAAAACTCTACTTAGGTTTTCTTTTACAAAGTAAACCTTTGTGCATTTCCCTGGTTCCCTTGTGGGGCATGACATATTTGGTATCAGAGCACTAAGTTGCTACATTGGGACCTAAAGAAATTGGGTCCATGTACCTTAAACTCACACTACATCTTAGGAAAACTCAAAATGAAAATCATAAACCCTAAAACTCATCATTCTTCTTAACTCATGGCAGGATGCCACCCATAACCCATGGTTGTAGAGGAGGTGCCCAAAATGCTCCTCCTAGATCCCAACACGAAGATTCTCAAGAAGAAGAACAATACGAGGAACAAGGGGAAGAATCTAACAATCAATCAGGAGGTTTTCAGGGAGCCCAAGTAACAAAATTACTACAACAAATCCTTCAGAGGTTAGAGGCAGGGCAGGATAGAGGCCAGCATGGGGAGAGTAGCACTCACCATGAGGAAAGAGAAAGAAGTCCTAGGAGGAGAGACCAGACATTGGAAGAGGATGCCCTACGGGCTTCTCATATGCGGGATCTCCTTAGAACCAAGACAAACCCATTTAAGGGAACACAAGGTGGAACTTCCGCACAAACTTGGTTGCTAGAATTAGAAAGGCTTTTCTCCATGCACCCATACCACAGTAATACCAAAGCCCGGTTTGCAGTTATTCACCTTAGAGACTTTGCATCCACATGGTGGGAAATAGAAAGAGAGAAACTTCACGTAGACATCACCACCCTTTCTTGGGAACTATTCCTAGAACTTTTCCGAGCTAAATTTCTGTCTGACCATTGGAGGTGGGAAAGAGCTGAAGAATTTCATAATCTAAGACGGCTTAATATGTTAGTGGATGACTATGAGAGGAAGTTCTTGGAACTCAAGCCATATTTAGGGTTTAAGGATGATGAACCTATGTTAACTCAACACTTTCTCAGAGGGCTCAACAGTCGTTTGGTCTGCAGTGTAAGAATGTTTGAACCTCAGACTATAAATGAAGCAGTCATTAAGGCTCATCTTGAAGAACAAAACATATCCTTGGGGTTAGGAAGTCGAACCAGTGGCCAAGGTGGAAATACTTTCCAGGTTGGGTCAGGGAATCAATTTCAAGGCACACCTAAGAACTATCCGCCTAAAGGAAACCAAAACCAACACAAAAGGAAGTTTGTCAGCAACAAAAATAGCAACAATCAGAATGGAAACAAAAATAAAAGTGGGAGTTCTCAATTTAATAATCCTCGCAACTGGCAACGTGCAAAACAATTCCCAAACTGTCAACCAGCTCAGAGTATGCCCTAGAACTCTAGTTGGGGTAGCTACCAGCAATCTAGTGCACCTTCTGCAGGAAGAAATTTTGTCAAAAACATCGGATGTTACTCTTGTGGGCAGCATGGGCACGTTGCAGTTAATTGCCCTCAGAAATCTTCTTCAGCAGTTAGTTTTAGACAGGCCACTTCAGAACCTATAGTAGGTAACTCAGGCAGATCCCACTGAGCATTTTCTGCTATAAACCATGGACAAGCCAATAGTCAGGGGACAGTCATTGAAACTCCAGGTTTGTTAAAGGGTATCTCTACCACCATTTTGTTTGATTCAGGAGCAACTGATTCTTTTATTTCATCCTCTTTAGTAGAGCAATGTGGGCTAAAGGCAGTAAGGTAGGAAGATAGGTGGCAGGTTGAACTAGCCTCTGAGGCAAGAGTAGTCTCTGACGCCTGTGTTCAAAGTTGTAGTTTGGAACTTGGACCTTTCTCTACCTTAGTGGATCTTAGAGTGATTCCTTTAGGATCATATGGAGTAGTGTTGGGCATGGATTGGTTGGATGCTCACAAAGCCACTTTGGATTGTCGAAACAAAAGTGTTCAATGCACTGATGACTTGGGGAAAACTAAGAAGATTATTGGGGTTCAATCATCCATCTCTCTTCGCATGATTTCCGCGATGCAGCTTAAGAGGTGCATGCGCAAAGGATGCCAACTTTTTGCAGTCACAATGGAGGATTTAGATCAAGAAGAGAGTAGAGAGATATCATTAGATCACCCCCTTTTACAGGAATACTTGGATGTTTTTCCAAAAGGAATTCCAGGGATGCCACCCAAGAGAGACATAGATTTCTGAATTGATTTGGTGCTGGGAGTAGAACCAATTTCCAAAGCTCCATACCATATGACCACGCAAGAACTTGAGGAACTCAAGGTTCAGCTAGAAGAACTTTTAGAAAAAGGGTTTATAAGACCTAGTGTATCACCTTGGGGAGCGCCAGTGATATTTGTAAAGAAGAAAGATGGATCCCTCCGATTATGTATTGACTATCATCAACTGAACAAGGTTACCATCAAAAATCGGTATCCTCTACCTCGCATTGATGATCTATTTGATCAGATGAAAGGGGCAAAAATATTCTCTAAGATAGATCTCAAGTCAGGCTATCATCAACTGAGAATTCAAGAAGCTGATATTCATAGAACAGCTTTTCGCACCAGGTATGGCCATTATGAGTTCACGGTGGTGCCCTTTGGGTTAACAAATGCTCCTTCCATATTTATGAGCTTGATGAATGGAGTGTTTAGAACCTACTTGGACAAATTTGTGATAGTGTTCTTAGATGATATCTTGGTATACTCCAAAACTCTTGAAGAACATGAGGTTCATCTTTGGCAAGTATTACAGTGCCTTAGGGAGAACCAACTGTATGCTAATGCTGAAAAGTGTGAATTCTTTCAAACTAAGGTTAAGTATCTTGGGCATGTCATATCAGGAAATGGAATTGCTGTTGACCCAGATAAAATTCAAGCCATAGTAGGGTGGCCAACTCCTACTAATGTCCCTGAGATTCATAGTTTTATGGGATTAGCCGGGTATTACAGGAGGTTTGTCAAAGATTTTTTCCCGGGTTGCTCACCCCATTACTTCACTTCAAAGAAAGGGTAAGAAGTTTGTTTGGTCAGAAAAGTGTGAGGCCGCTTTCCAAACCCTGAAAGACAGATTGACCAGTGCACCAATTTTGGTAGTTCCTGAATCATCCAGAAATTTTGTAGTATGCACAGATGCTTCTCTAGAGGGGATCGGGTAGTTCTTATGCAAGAAGGAAAGGTTGTGGCTTATGAGTCAAGGAAACTCAAGGATCATGAACTCAACTACCCCACCCACGACCTTGAACTTGCAGCAGTTGTTCATGCCTTGGTGAAATGGAGACACTTTCTGTTGGGTCACAAGTTTGAACTCCAAACAGATCATAGAAGTCTTCAGTACATCTTCTCCCAACCCAATCTCAATGCTAGGCAGTGAAGGTGGATGGAATTTTTATGCGAATATGAGTTTGAAGTTAAGTATGTTCAAGGTAAAACGAATGTGGTGGCAGATGCTCTGAGTAGGTGCCGACATACTCTTTCAGTCGTAACCCTTAGCACAGATCTGGAGAGCAGAATCAGGGAGGCCCTTACTTCTGACCCTTGGTTCTAGGAAGTTAAGTCAGAGATAGAATCGGGAAGGCCTTTGGAAGGTCACTTCTCGGGATACTCATTGGATTCAGTAGGGTTGCTAAAACAACAGAATAGAATCTATGTTCCCATGGCCAGAGATCTTCGTGCGCTTATCCTTTCGGAAAGCCACAAGGCGCCCTATTCAGCACATCCAAGGGTGAAGAAAATGTATGCCGACCTACGACCATTGTACTACTAGTCAGGGATGAAGAGGGATATAGCGGACTATGTGGCTAGATGTTTAGAGTGTCAGAGAGTGAAGGCCGAGCATCAGCACCCTGCAGGTCTATTGCAACCTCACCTAGTGCCAGAATGGAAATGGGATATCATTTCCATGGATTTTATAGTGGGACTTCCAGTTACTCCCAGGAGACATGATGCTATCATGGTAACGGTGGATAGGCTTACCAAGGCAGCTCATTTCTCTCCTATACAGTCTTCCTATTCAACATCTTCTGTGGCTAGAATATTTATGAAGGATATTGTGAGACTCCATGGCATTCTAAGGAAAATCATATCTGATCGTGATCCAGTATTCACCTCAGCTCTTTGGACATCACTTCAGCATGCTTTAGGGATTCAGCTTAACTTTAGTTCAGCCTATCACCCTGAGACAGATGGACAGACAGAGCGAGTCAATCAGGTCCTCGAGGATATGCTCAGGATGTATGTTATGGACAGGCAGACCCATTGGGAGGAGTACCTCTACTTGGTAGAATTTGCATATAACAATGGTTATCATAGTTCCATAGGCATGTCCCCTTTTCAGGCATTGTATGGCCCCCCTTGTCGTACTCCCTTGAGCTAGGATCAGTTGGAGGACAGGGTACTTTTGGGGCCAGAGATGTTGCAGGACATGGAAGATCAGGTTAGGTGCATCAGAGAGCATATTATGACAGCTCAAGATAGACAGAAGAAGTATGCCGATGCTCACAGGATTGATGTACACTTTTCTCCTGGTGACAGAGTCTTTTTGAGGGTGCGTCCACGAAAGAGCCCAATCCGTTATGGAAAAGGCTCCAAGTTGGCACCCCGGTTTGTTGGTCCTTTCGAGGTCCTAGAGAGGATAGGACCAGTAGCCTATCGGCTTGCCTTGCCGCCCAGCCTTGCTCGTATTCATGATGTATTCCATGTTTCAGTTCTTAAAAAGTATATTCCTGATGTGACTCATGTTTTGGATTGGAATGCATTACAGGTAGCGGATGGGCAGCTGGCTTTAGAACCAATACGTATTCTACAGCAGCGGACATTGACCCTTAGGGGTCGCAGCATAGAGCAGGCAACGGTCCAATGGGACCCCAATGATGAATCTTCCGCCACATGGGAAGATGCCACTAGGATTAGAGATGCTTATCCGTACTTGTTTGTAGGCTTCCAGGAGTAAGCCTAACTCTAGGGGGGGAGGATGTATTACCTCTCCTACAGTGATACTATGATTTGATATTTTTTATGATGGTTAGAACTATGCACTCATGTTTATGTTTCATAGAGGATTATATGTTCATCAGATGATATTTATATGCTCAGTTAAAGTTACATTGATTATATGTTTAGTTTTACATGTTTTATCTAATGATTGTATACTAACCCTTATCTCAATTGGTTTATGGATACATGTGTCTGATGTGTTTTCATGACTCAGGACGAAGTCGTAGTTACTCACTCAGTGAGGTCCACATGATGTATCGATCCTAGTCATCTGCTTGCATATATCTGATTTATATATATATCTATATGTATATGTATCTCTTCTTGGTGATGCAGGATTTGCAGGTACCGGGTATCGTCTCCACCTGGCTCCACAGGTTTGAGTGATCCCTTAAATCCTCGATCATTGTTGTTGTCAGGGAGATATCACCAAGCTTCACAAAAGAAAACCTTTATCCTTGATCATTCACCTTAGGTGGGAAGCGCCGGGTCAGTTCCTGGTAGGGAGGTATTATGTGGTTTATCAGTTATTAGGGTTTGGATCTTGTTCTTACTGTTAGGGATACTCAACTTTGTCAGTAGGTTATCTATGTGAGTCCTTGTTGATCGATTTCTGTTTCAGTGACTTATCCCTGTTTAGATTTTCATGTTAGTATTAAGATCGAGTTGCTATTTGTACCTTACATCTTCTGGTTATATAGTTATAAAATGTTAGTAAAATGAATAATGAGTTATTTATACTATATGTGTCATAAACATATGGGTGCACACATATGCTTATGAACACATATATGTATATTAAGGTATAAATATATATTCATAAATATAAATAAATATATACTTAATTATATTAACAAAATAGCACTAGCTTTATGGTTGTTGATAAAAATAAATTAAGAAATAAATAAAATAAGATAAAATAAAATAGCTTTTGGTAATAAAACTAACTAGCTAGGAGGGAGTTGAACTCGAGACCTCCTAGAAGTTGGGGCTAGTTAGTTACCAATTGTGCTATGTGAATTCCTTGTGAGGTAAGTAATTAAATTTATTATTAAACCTTATTTTAGAGAATATTTTAATTAAAAATAAACAAAACTTTATTATTGTTTACGGGAGGATTATTAACTTCCAACCAACTATGGAAGTTGGAGAAGTTTCTTCCCGTAAAGAAACTTCTCCAACCATATAGTTGGAGGAGATTAATATTTTAGGAAGGGATTCGTATGGAGGAGGGGGCTGGAAATTCTTTTGGGGAACGGAGAAACTTTGGCTAATCAGGAGAAATTTGGGAGCGGAGGAACAGGGAGCAGTGGAAGAATTCTGCAGGAACGGGCTTCGTCAACCAGGGAACTATTTACCAGGTTGGAGCTTTTCCCTGATATTCCCTAAGATATGAAATAATTATTTTATTGTAATGTCTGTTTGTGCATTATCGTTTATGTTATATCGGCAAACTTAATAGTTTTAATATCCTGGTTATATTAATGTTTGCTGGAATAAAATGTAAATTCACAGAATATTAAACCATAGAAAATGTATAAGAAATTAGATAAACAAAATAAAAATACACAACATTGTATTTTATAATATTAATAGAGTTATATTTTTCTGTATATGTCCTTTGAAAAAATAAAATTTAAATATAAATAAATTTATTAACCTACTATTGTTTTGATATTCTAAAATATTCATTAAATAATTATTTATTGTCTTATTAATATTATTATGTAATAGATAATATTAATTTTATTAAATATGTTTTAAAAATGAAAAAATAAAAAAAATATATGAGGCCGCTGCCGCAGCGGGTCCCGCAGTACCGGACGACAGTGTCCGCTGCCGACGGCACCTTCGGGTGCCGTGCGGCAGCGACCGCTGTCGGCGGTACCCGGGGGTACCGCGCGGGAGCGGGCCCCTTGTAAGTTTCAAAAAAACAAAACAATTTTTTTTTATTATTTATTATTAGTATTTGAAAAGTGATTTCGGTATTATATATATAATATATGTTTAATATATTATATATATAATATAATATGTGTTTAACAATAATTTGAGTTAGATATTATATTATATATATATAATATGGGTATTATTATATATATATAATATAATTTGAATTTTTATTAAAATTAAATTGGTATTATATTTTACATATAATATGATTTATAATTGGAACACATGTTTTCTTTCTTTGTTTATATATATATAATATGTATGATATTATATATATATAATTATAATATATGGAGACATTCATTTAAGACTTCTTAGAGGCATATTAATTTAGGGAATAAAATTATATTAAAATTTAATGAGGGTTATATATATATAATATATTATATGTATATATATTATATATACAATATATTAGATATAATATAATCCATTACATGGGGAAAACGTAGGATCTAGAGGCATATTTATTCAATGTTTTAATTTTATAAATTTTATTTAAGTTGCAAATAAATAATTGATCTCTTGGTTTCATATCTGTATAGATGATAGGAAGGGACTAGAAAACTGAAAACAAAACCATTTGCCTCCTAACTTGTCAGCAATCAAACCTGTCAAACTTTGTGATCTCCTAAGCATCCTAGGTAGGTCTGTTATAATGAAATTGTTGGACATGTTAGTGGTTTGCTAGGAAAACCTAACGGGAATAGGTTAGGGTTAGGAAACCTAGGAACCCCTAAGTGAGTGGCTCTCAGTGTGGGGCCGGGGCCCTAAAGTGGCTAGACCAGGATAACCGACTGATGAGTTAGTTAACCAAGTGATAACCTAATAAAATTTAAGGGATGGGTTCAAAACATTAAAAAGATTAAATTGTGCCTCGCCCATGCCATTAGCGCTAGGATAGGCTATGGATGGGAGTGGGAGAAGGTACCTATGCATAGGTACATATCGAATAGTGCTTGTCTGTACGAAAGGCATTCGATTCTGCATGTGCCTACTTGGGGGCCGGGGCCCAGTGTGGCTAGTACCAGGACAACCCAAGGGGTGAGGGCTATGCGATGACACTCACTTAGGTTGTTGCTTAGGATTTCCTACCCAAACCTTAGAATCCCTTGTGAAATGTACTTTACTTGTGTGAAATGTTATCCAACCCTTTTGGTAAAACCTAGTAAGTTCCTTCTTGTGGGCTTGGTGTTTATCTCCTAGCACGGGGGGTTAAACTTTACCAGTTTCACATGGTTGGGTGGAAAATATTTCTATCGAGGTATCTTGTGCAGATGTAAACAACTGAAGATTCATATCTGTCTGAGCACCTGTTGAAGAATGAAGACTTGTACTTATTCATGTTGTTGTAAACTTATGTATTCTCCTATGAGGAGTTTAAATGTAATGTAATTTTCAAATGATGTAATAATGGGTAGACATAGGAAAAGGGTTATATGGGATGTTTATTTAATGGAAAGATGTAATCTTGTTATGTATCAAGTTATGTAAAATGTTGATGAATCATTTGTTGTACTATTGCAATATGTTTGTTAGAGGAAATGGAATTATAGTAATTGATCTTTAAAAAGTCTTAGATGGAAATTAATTATGAATGTGTTTAAGTATTTTCCAATAAAGAACTTGAAATAGAATTTGTATGGTTAGTAAATGTTCTTAATAGTTTATCAGTTTTTAATTTACATTTAAGGGAACCTTGGAAAGAAGTTAGATTATGTTTTGTTTATTTGCAAACTTTTAAAGTTGAAATTTTTTTTTAAAACTCTACTTAGGTTTTCTTTTACAAAGTAAACCTTTGTGCATTTCCCTGGTTCCCTTGCGGGGCATGACACCCACTCTAAGTCAAAAATTGACACTTTATTGCACTAGTTTCCATAGGAACCCAAAACGGGTTGCAACAAGCTATAGATAGCTAGGGCATAGCTTTTACCAACCAAGCCAATTGGAAATAGTCAAAAATTTATTACAGGGGTAGGAAAGCGGAAACCAGAACTGATCCCTAATCATGAAAATCCTCTCTGCAAGTATAAGGGATCACAAAACTGGGCTCAAAAGGACACCCTACAACATGCCTTGAGCACACAACCACCATGGTACAAGCTCTGCAAACAAGCACACAGCACCCTGAACCACACCACAAATAGAAAACCAATCATTTCTCATCGAACATGGTCCTTTTTGCATTCAATTCCATAAATTTGGTCTTTCTGGGGCTGGAAGTTCACACAAATTCAAATCTGAATCTGCAATGGCCACCTTGCATTGTGCGGGCTTGATGTTTCTTAACCACTTGCCCCTAGTCATGCAATCGTTCGGTCATGAACCTTACCCCCACAAGAATCAGGCTCCATTTTATGCTTGGTCACATGATCGCATGGCCAAAAGATAGCCCTTGCGATCATGCAACCGCAGACTCTTAACCGCAGACGACAATCGGTCCTAAATCCTCTACAAAGTCTTCGGCCAATCAAACATCAACACCTTAGCACCTGGAAGACACCCCACCAGACTTAGTGAATTGGTGACAAAGGACCTTCACCAATTTTCTAAACACTTCATGCCTTCGCTAAACACTTAGTGACTTCTCGATTGTCATTCGCGCAATCGCCAGACAAACTAGCGAATCCTCTAATCTTCCCACGAATGCGCGACCACATTAAAATTGTCGACACTGCTAACCTCTTTTTATCTAGGCCACCAAAATGAAGACCCAACTTGGGCCCACCTGGTGCCATGTGTCACACCACCACTCACCACAACTATTGAGAAATCCAAACCCAGGCCCGCGTTCAAACTCACCTTCCTGCCAGCACGGTCCAACCAGAAACTGCCATGATAGCACCCTCCACCGAGCCCACCAAACAGCCGCAGATAGGCCCACAAGGACACATGGTGCCCTATCGCGTGATCACATAGCCTAAAAATGGTCTATGCGAACATGCGCCAGCCCGCAAACACTAACCGTCACCGCACTGCCAAGGAAAAAGAAAACTGCCGCCGCAACCACCACAAAAACTATCACTAGAACCTGCCATGACACAACTCCACAACCGTGAACAAGGACACATGTTAGCCAGTCACATGATCACATAGCTAAAGAATGGGCTATGCGATCATGCGATAGCCAACCAAAGGCTACCACATCACCACACTTGACCACCAAATTGCAATCACCAAACTGCAACCACCATGCCGATGGGCCCCAGGGGCACGTGGCAAGCAGTCGCATGATCATATAGCTTAAAAATGGGTTATGTGACCATGTGATAGCCAATTAAAGTCTGTCACATGTTGACCTCTGGGACCATCACTGCAAGAAGCCTCACCCCTTCGGAGGATCAGATGGTTGTCGCAAAAACGCATGGCCCTGACACATCCTTCATGCTTTAACGATAACTATTGATCTTCTGACACATCAGGACCCTCTACCTAATTTAGAAACTAGGTCCCACCACCATCACACCTATGCTATTAGAGAAGTAAACCGCCAGGCAGCTACACAGGACTGGGACCCGCATAGCCACATGGCAAGCGGTCGCATGATCGCATGTCAGAAAAGTTTGACATGCAGCCATGCGAAAGCCAATAGGGAAGAAGCTGGACCCACCACATGGTTAGACATGTGCAATTAAGACACTGATGAACAAGGAGAGCCAGTAGAAAAGAAATAAGGCAAAGTCAAAAACACACAGGGTTTTCACACAGATCGAAAACACATAGGAATTTTTGACAGACCAAAAGGCAAACAAGGGAGCCGAAAACAACACAGGTTTCTGATGCCAAAAGATAAGCGAACCAAATAGGAAGCATAGGGTTGAAAACAACACACAGGTTGAAAACAACATGGATTTTTGAAAACACTGTGGGTTTTCGACACTGTGGTAGAATTTTAAAGTTTTCTTCCCGCAGACTTTAAAACTCAAAAATCTTTCTGGGTTTCACACATTAAGAGATGTAGATTGGACCAGAGCTTGGTGACAACACAAGGAACATAGGGAAAAGGGTACAAAACAAGAAAAATTTCAAGGCAATAGGCCATTTTCAAAGGATTTTTGCTATAGCCGAAAATTGGCCTAACAGCAGGAACCTCAATCTTAGGTTTTTTCCCAATCTTGGAAATGGCTCAGAAAAGTCTTTCTGCTTCTTGATTCAAAATTTTAACTTCTCCTTCTTGATCTTCTTCTTCGGCTTCATCCTTGCTTTCATATCTAACATTAAGATTCATTCCACTATGAATCTCCTCTTGCAATGCCCACACTTTTCTCTGTAGTTCCCTAACCTCAGGTGTTACAACACCAACTCTCCCACCATGTTCCCTTCGTGGATGCATTTTTGCACTTCTCACTAAAACCCTAGCCATGATCTTGGTGCAAACTACCTCATAGTTGGTGATCTATTTACATAGAAACCCTAATCCACAGGCCTGGTGCAAACTGCCTCACAATCGGTGATCTGTTTACACACTTAGGAACTCCTCCTCTGATACCACTTGATGAAGGGTGCTCCCCATAATACCACAAACACATAACAGAAATAGAGAAACAATAACAATATGAAAGAACAAAAAATTGGCTTCTTATAAAAGTCTTTCTGCTTCTTGATTCAAAATTTCAACTTCTCCTTCTTGATCTTCTTCTTCGGCTTCATCCTCACTTTTGTCTCTAACATTAAGATTCATTCCTCTGTGAATCTCCTCTTGCAATCCTCGCACTTTTCTTTGTAGTTCCCTAACCTCAGGTATTACAACACTGACTCTTCCACCATGTTCCTTTCATGGATACATTTTTGCACTTCTCACTAAAACCCTAGCCACGGTCTTGGTGCAAACTGCCTCACAGTCGGTGATCTATTTACACAAAAACCCTAATCCACGGTCCTGGTGCAAACTGCCTCACAATCGGTGATCTATTTACACACTTAGGAACTCTTTCTCTAATACCACTTGATGAAGGGTTCTCCCCTTAAAACCACAAACACATAATAGAAACAGAGAAACAACAACAATATGCAAGAACAAAAAATTGGCTTCTTATTATCTCCACAAATGTAGAATTACAAATTTTTAGAATTACAATATGTAAAGCCACATGGGAATTCCCTTACAATATTTTGTAGGACAAAGCCTTGAATCAATACCTAGATCTACTACCCAGAACTATCCTAAACTGCCTAAGACAACACTACAACCTTCCTTATATAGGCAATTTTCCACCACCTGGGAAGGTTCCAGAATTTTAGCCAACAAGGCCAACCAAATTTAGAATTATTTTATTTCATAATTTATTACATATGAGTCAGCTCAAAATAACTTTTGAATCCCAAACATAAATTTTGAAGGAAAATCATTTTCTGCTATTTCAGGTGACCCAACTTCTGAAGACCATAAGCCATCACCAGTTGACACGATTGACTATTATAACCCCATTCTGGAAAGGCCACGAAGCACTCTACAGGCTTGACTTGTGCAAGCGCCTGTCACCCAAATTCTTGACCTCATTTGGGGCCTCTAAAGCCTTCAAAACTGAGTTCAAAGTTTTTGTACCTTGTTACCAAAATTGAAAATCTTCAATATCTACAAAACTAGCCTTGATCTATCAATGAAACATTATTGGTAGGCTGATATGACTGAGATGAACCTCCACATGTAAAATTAAAACATTCTGAGATCGGATGACCAACTTACTAAAAATAGAAAGTTTCCATAAATAGCAGCTCTGCACAAGATATCCCTTATTTTTTTTAAAAAAAACTAGAAATATTTTTTGGGTGATGCAAGATTGCTCTTACACCTAGGATGCTCCTGCATTAGACACCCAGGGTAATTTGAGAAGTGACCCTGTCATGACTAAGGTGTGAAGAGGAAAACCAAGATGATTAACCTCCTCCCTTGTCGGCCATGATGAATCTTCAATAGGTCCTCCTTTCAACTTGAACATATATTCTTCATATGTCCTGTTCATTGTGCTTCTGCCAACACGACTGTCTAGTATGTCTTCAATCTCCTTGATATCTGAACTGGTTGCTGGAATACTCCACTGTGCTACTGTAACCCCATCTTCAAAACCTCCTTCATGATACTCTGTCAAATCTAAAATGTTAAATACTGGTGAAATATTTAGTGCAATAGGCAACTCGACCTCATATGCATTTCCTGAATCATGCTTCTTCAATATCTTACATGGCCCAAACTTCTCCATTTTCAACTTGTTATATGTACCAATTAGAAATTTCTCCTTTCACAAATGAACCATGACTTCATCTCCAACCTAAAATTCCTAATGCCTCCATTTCTAATCTACCTTAGCCTTATACTTCACATTCATCTTGGTAATATGCTTCCTCACCTCCTCATGGATGTTCTTCAAGTGTTTTGCAAAATCCTTAGCTTCGGCACTACTTATCTCTTCTTTATCTATCTTCCTCAACTTTGATGTATTTCTAGGGCTACTTCCATATATAATCTGTGGATGATGTGATGAACTAAACTTCAAATCTCTCTTCATCTCTTCACTTTCTGCTAGTGTCATTTTGTGTGCTACCTTATTTGACAAACTAGCTCTTGAAATCAATTCCATCTGATGACTGATCTTTCTTACTAGTGGTAATCCATCGGGTACATTATCAGATACAATATCCTGAAACTCGTTCAACAAATCTGCAACTTTTACAAGCACATCTTCTACTTCTTCTTTAATAGCTTTTGGAATTAAAGAAAAACACACATGCTCATGCCTCATACCATAGGAATTTTCTTCCATCAACAGAAGTTATTCTTTCACTACCACATACCTTTTCTTCTATGTGATTCAATGACTTTAGCTTATGTTACACTCCATCCTTTGTCATGGAATAGGTATTTTCCTGACCATCATTTATAGCACATCTGTCAAACTATCATGGTCTACCTAACAACATATGACATGCATCAATAGATATGATATCACATAGTACCTGATCATGGTATCTGTCAATCTTGAACTTCACTAGGCATTGTTCATTAACCATGACCTTGTGGTCATCCTGCACCCAAGCAATCCGGTATGGATGTGGGTGTTTCTGTCTCTTGAGCTTCAACTTTTTCACCATCTCTTCTGACACCAAATTGTCTGTGCTTCCACTATACATAATCACATCACAACACCTACCCTCACACTTGCATCTAGTGCAAAACAGACTCCTCCTTTACTCAGGTTCATTCTCACCACTCAGTAGGACTCTTTTGTTAATTAGCATTTCTCCTCTTTCAGCATCTTTCGAATGTGATGATCTGGCATCCTCATCAACATGTGCAACTCTAGCCAGGCCTTCATTCCTCCTATCTTTGCTTCCTTGGCATTGAAGATATTCAAATGCCTTGTGACCTTCTTCTCCACAGTGAAAACATGTTCCACGAAAGCCTCCTCTTCCTGAATCTTGTCCTCTTCCTCTTACTCTTTGATCTCTATTGTTTTGATCTTGGAAATGATTAGAATTATTTCCTCTCTGATTTTAACTGCTACTGGCCTCATCCTTCTTTTTTGGATCTTCATTTTGGCCTCCATATGACCGTCCACCAGTGCATCCACCACGATCTCTTCCATTTTATCTACTCTCAAACTTCTTGTTTAGCTTTTCCTCTACTTTTAGGGCAAACTAGTATGCCTCTTCAATACTGTTCATTCAAACTAGATTCAACTCCTCTTGAATGCTTAGCCTCAACAAATTAAGGTAATAGGCAAATTTCTCCTTATCAGCTACCACATGGCTTGTTTTAATGAGGATTCGATAGAACTCCTCTATATACTCCTGAACAGATTGTCCCACTTGCTTCAAACTTTACATTTTCTTCAGTAGGTCAAGCTCATAATCAACAGGGATGAACTATCACTTCAATTTATCCACCATCTGATGCCATCTTGCTATTTTATCTTTCCCTATTCTATTTCACTCCAATTTAATCTCTTGCCATGAGATCTTTGCATGACCTTTCAGTTTGGCTTTCACGAATTTGACCTTATCAGGATCCTCAATATCTTCATACTCAAAATATTTTTCACATTCATTGATCCAATCGATCAACTCCTCTGGGTTTTTTTGTTTCTTGAAAATGAAAGAACCTCAATCTTAGGTCTTTTCCTGATCTTGTAAATGGCTCAAAAAAGTCTTTCTTCTTCTTGATTTAAAACTTCAACTTCTCCTTCTTGATCTTCTTCTTCAACTTCATCCTCGCTTTCATCTTTGACATTAAGATTCATTCCTTTGTGAATCTCTTCTTACAATGCTTGCACTTGTCTCTACACTTCCCTAACCTTAGTTGTTACAACACCAGCTCTTCCACCATGTTCCCTTCATGGAGGCATTTTTGCACTTCTCATTGAAACCCTAGCCACAGTCCTGGTGCAAACTGTTTCACAGTCAGGGATCTATTTACATAAAAACCCTAACCCACGGTCCTAATGCAAAATACCTCACAATCAGCGATCTGTTTACAAACTTAGGAACTCTTTCTCTGATACCACTTGATGAAAGGTGCTTCCCTTAATACCACAAACACATAACAGAAATAGAGAAACAACAACAATATGCAAGAACAAAAAATTGGCTTCTTATTATCTCCACAAATGTGGAATTACAAACTTTTAGAATTACAATATGCAAAGCCACATGGGCATTCCCTTACAATATTCTATAGGACAAAGCCTCAAATCAATACCTAGATCTACTACCCGGAACTGTCCTAAACTACCTAAGACAACCCTATAGCCTTCCTTATATACGCAATTTTTGACTGTCTGGGAAGGTTCTAGAATTTTAGCCAACAAGGCCGACCAAACTTAGAATTATTTTATTTCAAAATTTATTACATCAAAGTCAGCTCAAAATAACTTTTGAAACCCAAATTGAAATTTTGAAGGAAAATCATTTTCTGCTATTTCAGGTGACCCAACTTCTGAAGACCATAAGTCATCACCAGTTGACCCGATTGACTATTATAACCCCATTTTAGAAAGGCCACGAAGCACTCTACAGGCTTGGCTAGTGCAAGTTCCTATCATCCAAATTCTTGACCTCATCCAGAGCCTCTAAAGCCTTTAAAACTAAGTTCAATATTTCTGTACCCTATTGCCAATACCGAAAATCTTCAATATCTACAAAACTAGGCTTCATCTATCAATGAAACTTTACTGGAAGGCTGATATGACTGAGATGAACCTCCACATGTAAAATTAGAACATTTTGAGATCAGATGACCAACTTACTAAAAATAGCAAGTTTACATAAATAGCAGCTCTACATAAGATAGCCCTTATTAAAAAAAAGCATAAATATTTTTGGGTGATGCAAGATTTCTCTTACACCTAGGCTGTTCCTGCATCATATCTCCTCCCCAATATTTTCCCCAAAACTCTTCACCTACTCCTAATTATCTTCATCCTCTGAGGAAAGAATGATTCTCATGTTACTAGTACTTATCACCCTTTTTTTCATTTTATTTGTATCAGTGGTCTCACCTCTTTTCCTCTTCTTCCCATGTTTCCCCTTTTCCTCTTCATAACCCTCATCTTCAGTGCCCTTATCAGTATCAGACTGTTCAACATAAGCCCTTTTAACATTTTTATTAGAAAATGATGTTAGGAATGAATGATGAATATATCCTATGGGAGTATTAGCAGCCATTATGTAGCAGTTGTTGTTGCATTCATGACTGTGATTGTCATTGATGTCAACATAGTGATCTACTGAAGGTTAGCAGAGGAGAAGAGACTATTTGAGTTAGTGCACTTGGAATATTGAAGATGAAGCTATGCAATTTTAAGGACTTATTCTATGTTGTGTTATATGTTTATGGTTAAGAGCCTAGATAGCAATTCATTTATTCATGGAAGTTATGAGCATTTTGGTGGAAGCAGTATTCAGGCAGTGTTCTTGAGTAGTGGTTTGTGGTAATCGGGTGATATCTCCTAATTGGGATGGAATCTGGTTATGTGCAGTTGAAAAGTAGTTGAAGACATGTTGATAGTGATGTGGATGACAAAGCAAACTTCTAGGTCACACGAGTGAAGAATTATATTGATTGAAGGCCAACAGTTTTGTGTAATTTTGATGTAGTGTGTGGAAACTTTTATTTTGTAATTTGTATGCCGAATCATTTGTAATTAGTTGAGTGTGGTATAAAGGAAGGAATGTATTCCTTATTGTATGAATGAAATGTGATGAATATAAGTATATTGTGAAAGTGAAATTGTTGAAAGAGGAATATGTGAAGTACTTAGATCTGGTATTGAGATCTGAAGGAGGAGTTGGTGCAATTTGGCACAGTCAGAGGAGTATTGAATTATTGAGGTCAGTAATCTTTTGGTATTATTCTATTGAGTAATACAAGATTAGTTGGACATTGGGTTCAATGATCTTACCCTGAAGTTGTTTGGGTAGTGGGTCCTTCTATCTTCCATAACTCCTAACAGAATTAGAATCTTTTAGCAGGGATTCAAAATCTCTTAATAGGGATTCATATGTACTAAATATATTTCATAAGACTCCTAACAGATTCCATCCTTTCATAAGGAATATTCATATTAGTGCATCTGTTGTGGGCATCATTCCCACCAGGGTTTACTCTTTGATCAAGAGGCTCCCTAGTCAACATATCTTGTGTCATTGTGTTATTGTGCATGAATATCTTTCTATGGTTGTTGGTTACATTTCTTATATAGTTAAAATCTATTAGAGTTGGTAAAGTTTATAATTATTTGATATCTAATTCACCCCTTCCCCCTCTTAGTTATCTTGGTGGACTTTACTTTCTAACAATTGGTATCAGAGTAGGAGGTCCTGTTAGCATGTGCAAAAAATTTCATGGCTATAGCTCCTTTCCCCTGGTCTCTACAATGTTTTTAATGCCTCTAACATGAACACTTAGTTTAAATTTTTGAAAATCTAGCCGTTATGTTCAAAAACCCTTTCTTATGCCCCGGCCTTGTTCTAATTTGATGTTACTTTATTCAGGCCACTTAAAAGTCCTTTAACGCATGTGTTAAAATTGGTGACCTCTTTGTCACGTGATTGCGTAAACCTTTTTCATGTCTTGCGAT
Source organism: Chamaecyparis obtusa (assembly GCA_027943335.1). Taxonomy (NCBI): domain Eukaryota; kingdom Viridiplantae; phylum Streptophyta; class Pinopsida; order Cupressales; family Cupressaceae; genus Chamaecyparis; species Chamaecyparis obtusa. Next base: position 189,441 of record BSBK01003138.1, on the reverse strand, counting down.
CATGTGACTAAATTTTTATGTCGGCCCCCCTTGATTTATTTTCCTAAGTCTCTAACCCCCAGCGAATTAAATATTGCCTAAGTCCCAGCGCTAATATTTTCCTAAGTCAGTGTTTTAATATTTCCTATGTTTTGACTTCATTCTTTCCTGGGCCCAACCTTCTAACACCATCTTGATCCAACAGTTGTCAGAGCTTTGTGATGTCACAATGTCTGTTGATTTCCCTTTGTGACATAGCGCTTCAAATGGGTGGGACCACTGCCACATAAGCACAAGTGGTGACATTTTATTGGCTGAAAGAAAAGATGATATGGCGGGGTGGGGTCAAGTTGTCAGTTGACTGAAGATCTAGTGGTTGTCACATGATCACAAGGAATATTCCTCCACTTCACGATCATGTGACAGCCGTCGATTTAGAATCTAATCTGAATGTTGTCAGTGGGTCCAAGGTAACATGTAAGCATAGTTGGTAGTCTTTGATTGGTCCATATAATAACATAGTGGTAGTTGTCAGTGGGACCTGGTTTCCAGATGCGTTAGAGGGTCTTGACATTATCAGTAAATTAGTAGTGGGCGTAAGTTCTTATGAGATGTGTTAGAGGCTTAAGATCTTGCACCAACTGTTGATTTCTTTTCTTGTTAGAGGATCTGCAGAGTGGAGGTAAAAGGGTTGATCTGATGGTTGTCATAAGATCTGATAGAATGTGTTAGATGCATGAGATCTTATGACAACCATTGATCTCATTTCAGGTAGGCCCAGGTAGGGTCTAAGGTCTTGGCGGTCTGGATAAATAAGGTTAGCAGCCTGAAAAAATTTAATGGGTTCATCCATTCGTGTAATAAAATGGTGGTGTTCCAAAATGATTGGTGATTCAGTGAAGGAAGGTCGCATGATCGCTAAATATTTTAGCAGTGACTTAAAATGTTTTGTGAACTGGAAAAAGCCTTTTGTCACCACTTCACCAGATGTAACCGGGGTAGGTTAGATCTCCTTTGTTGGCTAAGTCACAAGGTTAAGCGGTGAGTTAATTTTTCACTTTGTGAATAAGAAATTCTTTGTCACATGGTCGCTAAATGTAAACCAAGATTCCTATAAAGGGTAAGTCATAAAGCCCATGAAGCATAAAGATCTGACGATCATGACTTAAAAATAGCTCAGGTTTAAATATCGACCGCTGATTCACTGCTGGCGCTATGAAACTGATCGTTTGATTTCAAATTCAAATTTCTAAGGGTTTCCTGCAACCAGAAGGATTAAAATTGAATGTAGAAGTGACTAGAGCTAGTAAGAGGTGATTTGTTTGCCATTGTAGTGTGGTCTAGGGTGTGCCATGATTGTTTGTAGGGGTTTGTACTGTGTGGTTTTGTGCTCGAGGCGTGTTACAGGTGGCTGACTAGTTTGACATTTAGGAATCTTTGTCATTCTCAGTACCTTCTCGGTGAGATTTACCATGATTATGGATCACTCTAGGATTTTTTTTCTCCTAGTTGCCTAGGTTTCTCCCCCTGTAATAAATTTGTGACCGTTTCTAGTGGGTCTGGTGGGTGAAACCCTAACCCTAGTCATCCGTATCTTGTTGCAACCTATTTTGGGTTTCCAAGATGACTAGGGGGTATATTATTGCAGATTTTTGACTTAGTAGAGGTTCCAAAACTTTCTTTGGTCCCTGGTTGTTGTTGATGGTGTTATACTGAGCAAGGAGAGCCTAGATTTTGGGTTTGTTCCTTTGGTATTTTGTTGTTTGGTAATGAATTGATTCTGAAAATTAATGAGAATAAACTTGAATTCCTATCTCAAATATTTGATTATCTTCTTTTTCTGATTTTGGATTCATATATGTTAAGGTCACCAAGTGGATTAGCATATGGTAAACAAAGAGTATTGTGAGATCGGCTTGGAGTTCCTAATAAAGTTAGGATTAAATCCTTTAGGGTGATTTCAGTGATTTCATTGTTAGATTAGAATTTGATGATCATGTTTGGGAGTGAGGAGGGTAATAGGCAAAGCACTTACTTTGAGTTCATATGTATTTGAGTTAGGGTTCAGTTGATATATGTTGGTGAGTGACTCTACGCCCTGGTTAAGGCACTAGTCCATTCTCTAGAGGCAGTCCATCATAATCAATCACACATAAATTTAAATGATCAAATCCTTAAATAAGTTGGTAAAGAGTATATTGGTATAAAATTTCAGGATTCCTTTGAAGAAGTGAATCAAGGGTACACCCACTTGAGCATTAGAGCTCAAAGTGTAGGAGGATCTTTTTTGATCCTTGTTAATTGGCCCTCTTTCTTGTAGACTTTGCAGTGGTGATAGAGTCAAGGTGTTATTAAAATTATCCATCAAAGTATAAATCTAAAAGTTTAAGATCAAAGGGAACTACCAACAAAATGGCAACTCTGCTAGGGAGAGTCTAGAAGATAAAAGTTGTTAAATGCACTCTTGTTTTCCTGTTATATTCGGTTAAAATTTCCCATCTAGGTGGGTGGCGACTCAAAAGGTTAGAACCAGTGTCATACTGTAAATCATGGATAAGAGAAGGAATACTAGGTCCTTTTTCAGAAAGAATCCCGAGGTCACTCTAGAACAATTGCCTAGATAAGAGAAGAAGAGTTGGATCAGAAGAAATGGTGAGTCTACTAGTGCTCCCATAAGAGAACAAAGAAATACCATAGGTAGAGCACCACATGTTTCCTCAAGTGAGGAAGGTTCACAAGACAGAGTCTCTAGATTAGATGGTGGTCATTTTGAAGATAGATTTTATGATACCCCAGAGGCTGTATTTCAAGACAAGGGTGCATTGCCTACAAGTCAGGATGAACAAGCTAGAAAGATGGGTCTTGAGATTGATTTAGATCTTGATGAAGATAATTTTAGAAGGGAGCCCATGAGACCAAGGCAAGTTCATTTCCCATATCAAAATCTTACTGATATGGATGTGTCATCAGGCTCTAATGACATTATGGTAAACCCAGATGATTTAAATGCACTAAGGTTTTAGTTGGTAGAACAGGATGCCATACTTAAGAGGTTACAAGAGGAGAGAGAAGATGAAAAGGTGAATGCTCTAGTAGAAAGATAGTCTCTCTTTAGAAAGATTAATGAAATGAAGGAGAGAAACAAGATGCTTGCTTTTGCTCCTAAGACTTTGCAATATGATGTTTTTGTTTGAGGAGTGAGCAGGAGTGCTTACTGCAAGATCATGAATTTGATAAGGAGGGCCTTGTGATCAGATAGGTTCAAAGTTATGCTTCTCTCCCTAAAAATAAACATGGGCATGAGATCACTAGGCCTGCTGTTGCCACTGGTGAGAAAGGAAAGCAAAAGATGGTGGGCCATCAAATAAGTAGATCATTGACAATACAAGGGGTCCCACCACCTAATTCAAATAAAGACACAAATATAAAAAGAAGAAGAAAAGAAGATGAGGACCTTGCAAGAGAATTAGAGAGGGTTGAAATTGAAGCTTCCATTGCAAAAAAGAGAAGAAAGATCTAGTTCTTGAAGGCTTCATCATCCAATGCTCTTGGCCCATCTGCTACTGATCTAGGTATGCCATCTATGAAGACTACTATTCCACTTAGTAATGCTACTAGTTCAATTCCTTCTTCATCTGCTACAATAGGTGCTAATCCTAGGCAGCAGTCAAATGCACAAGTTGATGGAAATGTAAATGCAAATGTTGATCCTAGGGTTAACACTAGTTCAAGTTTTCAAAGAAGACCTATGCAATTAGAAGGCTATAGGAAAATTAGTTTTGATGGAATTCCTGGTGACCCGAATGCTTTTCCAAATGATATAAGAGATAAGGTACTTAAGTTTGCTAGTAATAATGCTATTAGTTGTGAGGAGCATCTTAGGTTATTTGTTGATGTTTAATGATTATGAGGTAGAGCATGAGGATGTAGTCATGAAATTATTTGTTCAATCTCTAATGGAAGATGCTAGAGATTGGTTTAAGAGACTTACTGATAAATGTATTGATACTTGGGATTCTTTTGAGAGATGTTTTAAAGAGCACTATGGTGATAGGCCTAATGCTAGTTTCATGTTGAATGAATTCAATGCTATAAGGAAAAATCAGAATGAGTCTGTAGCTAAATTCAACATGAGATTTCAGAAGGGTATGCATAAGTTGTTCCAAGTTATGTGGTTAGATGACAATGTCTATCTAACTACACACTTCAATGCATTTGATGGAAAGATGGGATACTTGTTGAGGGAAAAATAACCAATAACTCTTAGAGATGCTTTTAGGATTGCTGTCAATATTGAGAATAACATGAAAATATCAGGGAAGTTGGGTGGGAAGAGAGATGATCCAAAGTTGTTTGGAGACAAGAAATACAAAAAAGAAAGTGATAAGAATATTGGAAATAGGAGGCAAGAAGAAGATAAATTGGATAAGGTGCTTAATGCATTGAAGGATTTGAAGGCACCTACAAGTAGGAACATCAATGCTCCTACCAACAAAAGGCCTCAGTTCAATAACAATTTCAATAAGTAGAACAGATTGCAGAACTACCCCTACAACACCCAATGGAAGGATAGCAAGCCTATTATCCCTGCTACAAGAGGAAACAATGATAGAGGTGTCCCTGACCCTCTACAAAAAGATTCAATAAATGCCATGGAGGACATACCTTGGTGTGTTGCATGGCAGTCTCCTCATTCTACAGAGCATTGTGTGGTTGCACAATCTATGCTACAAATCAAGATTGTGGCAATGAGGAGATAGATCAAGAAGAAAATCAAGATGATGTTGGATGCAACATGGCTACTTCATATCTAGGATATGAAGATGATTCTGATATTGATGAAGAAGTAGATGTAAATATGAAGAGACACAATCATGCCCTTTTTCATCAAGAGGTTTTTTCTGATAGTGAAGACATTGATAAGAAGACATGTAACATGAACTCTTCTTCCGAGATAATAAATTTAAGAAGACCTTCTAGAGAAGAGATGGATAGGATTACTATAGAAATGATTGCCCAAGTGAAAAGTAGAGGCATGGTGGCAAGGAATACAAATGACAAAGCTGTGGGAATGTTTATGAAGAGTACCAACTCTGGAGAGCCTAATGAGAACAAATCAAAAGGTGATCACATGGCGAAATTCAAGAATATAAAAGGTAAGAATTGTGAGCCTAAGGGAGTTGGAGTTGAAAAAATTTCTAATGAGATTGAGAAGCCAGTTAACACAATGGCTAAGATTGAAAAAATGAGAGTGGCCAATACACCTAATGTATCAAACAAGAAAAAGGATACTAAAGTAGTGTAGATTGAGATTCCTTTCTCTGCTCTTGTTGATATGTTATCTGTATTGTTCCAAATTACAGTTAAGGTTCCATTGTTATAATTGTTGAGGATCCATGAACATAAAGAAAGAGATATTGCATGGGTAGATAATGTTCATAAAAATGATGTTTCATGCAATGGATCTCAGGATAAAGCTTTGAGAAGTGTTGCTGCTTAGGGAATTGTATCTCAAATTCCTCCTATATATTTGGATAGTTCTATCAATGCTATCCTTGAGAATATTGATCCATTCTTTTTAAGTGTTCTTGTGAATGGAATGAAGTTAAGAAATTGTATGATTGATAGTGGTGCCTCTAATAATGTCATGCCTTTCAAAATCATGGAGAAGTTGGGCCTTAAAGTTGATACAGTTCAAGGCAGATGTTGTGCAATGGATCAGAGGGAGGTATCAGTTATTGGGATTATCAATGCAATGCCATATAGGCTAGAAACATATCCAGAGAAAGAGTTAACAATAAGTGGTTTTTTGGTGGACATCCCTCCTCATTATGGGATGCTACTATCTAGAAGGTGGAGTGCTCCCATGGGTGGAAGTTTACAGTGTGATCTATCCTATGCCACTTTCAAGATTGATGATCAGTTTGTCAAGATTGAGCAAGAGCCAAGAGTATGCCACATGATTGAGAGGAATATTGATAATGAAACTACATGTTTCATGGATATTGATATTAATGCTTTTAGGGTAGAAATCCCTGTACTTTGATGGTGCAAATTGCAAGGATGGAGCAGGAGCAAGTATTTTACTTATTTCTCCTAATGGAAACACCTACAAATTTTCTTTCACATTGAATTTCTTTTGTACCAACAATATACGATAATATGAGGTGTTGTTGTTAGGACTGAGGTTGGCACAAAAAAATGGTATTAAGTGTTTGAATTTTGTTGGTGATTCTGAGTTGGTGGTGTCCCAAGTTAGGTCAGTATATGCTTCCAAGAACAAGAGGTTGAAACAATATAGGAATGTAGTTTGGGATTTTATTGTACATTTTGATGCTTTAAATATTGAGTGGAAGGATAGGAGTAAAAATAAGATGGCTAACCTGTTAGCCAATATTGCAATCAATCCCACTAATATTACATTTACTGGTATCTCTAAAGTTGAAATTCAGGCTAGGCCTAGTATACTAGACAATATTGAAAATTGGCAAGTTTTTGATGATGATAATGATATCTTGAATTATGAGTTGTGAAGATCAGTATCATGGTCAGAAATTTGATTGTTCAGCCTTGGCTGAGTCAATAGAAGGAAAAGAGGTTGTCTTTGGCAATGAAGTTATTCAACTTAGAACTAATAAGGTGCCCAAGGGGCTTGTCTTTTTGGAGACTGTCTTTGATAACCAGGATAGAGTTCAAAAGAATATCAAAAGAGAGGATCATGCTGATCTAGAGGAGATAAATCTTGAAACACATGAAGCACCTAAGAAAGTATACATTGGTAGGGACATGTCTCACAATGTGAGAAAATCTTTGATTGAATTATTGAGAAAATTCAGGCATGTTTTTGCATGGTCGTATTATTGGTCCATTTTTCTGTCAATGCAAAATCTTTTGAAAATGGCCCATTTCCTTGCAAGTTTTCTTGAAGTGTCCTGCCCTATGTGCTTCTTGTTGTCACCTTGCTCTAGTCCAAATTGCATCTCCTGAATTGCAAAACTCAGAGAGTTATTCAAGTTCTAAGGTCTGCAGGAAATAAATTTTTAAAATTTGCCACAGTGTCGAAAACCCACAGCGTTTTTGAAAATCCATGATGTTTTTGATCTGTGTGAAAACCCTCATTGTTTTCAACCTTATGCCTTCCAGCTTTTGTGCACTTATCTTTTGGTGTCAGAAACCCTGTGTGTTTTCCACCTCGCACTTTTTCCTCTCTATCAGTGTTTCCTTAACTGCACAAGTGCGATCTGTTGGTGGGCCCAGGTCTTCAATGGGATTTAAAATGATTGGTTGTCACATGATCGCATGTCAGAATTTTTTAACATGCAACCATGTGACTGGTTTCCTTCCTTTCACGTGGGGCCCGTTGGTGGGAAGGCAGTGGTCCCGTTGGCTGTTATGTGGTAGCCTGTAGTTGGCTGTCGCATGATCACATGTCAGAGATTTCTGACATGTGATCATGCGACAAGGCTGCCATGTTGTGTTGGGGCCCGGTGGTAGGTGGTGATGTGGCATCTTCCGGTTGGTCTAAGGTGGCAAGATGGTAGATGGGCCTGATTCTTTTGGAAGGATTCTTAATCCTGTGGTTGTCATGTGATCACATGGAATCTTTCTAGCCCATGCGATCATGCAACTCGCATTTGATCTTGAGCTTATAGTGAGTGGGTCTTGTGTTATTATGACTTGGTAGCTGCAGCGAATGGTGGTGTGACATGTGGCAAAAAATGTGGGCCCATGTGTGGGTCTAAGCGGTTTGGTGGTCCTGACAAATTTTCTTCCTGTTCGCTGGTTCGCATAACATTTTGGCGGTTACCCAATTAATTTGGTGATTCAACGAATAGTGGTCGTGTGATCACTAAATTTTTTAACAATGGTGTTAAGTATTTCACGAACTGGCAAAAGTTCTTTGGTCGCTAGTTCGCTAGATAAAGTGGGGCCGCTTGCTCAGTGTTGTACTTTGTTTTGATTGGCCGACGGGTGGCAAGGTGGCAGTCTTATGGCCTTGTTACATGATCACAAGGGCCATTTTCATGGCTTGCGACCCTGCGACAAGTTTCTTCCTTTCTGGGGCCCGGTGATAGGTGGTGGAGTGGGCATTCCTGATTGGTCAGCATGGTAGTAGCATTGATGAATGCTAGCGGTTAGTCACATGTTCGCATAGCCTTTTTCAAGGCTATGTGATCATGCGATTGACACTTTGTGTTAGCAGCGGTGGTGGTTATGCAACAAGGTAAAGGTCTACAGGTTGTCGCATGTTCGCATAGCCCATTCCCTGGCTATGCGATCATGTGACAACTGTTTGGATGTCGCCATTGCGGAGTTGGGTAGTCTTCATTCACTGAGGGATTTATGAGGTGTTGGTTGACTTGTCTGGGGGTCATGCAGTAGTTTTAAAGATTATATTGGGCCATTTGATTTGCCGGGAAACAAAGTGCATGTACGGTCATGTCTTAAGGCTCTTTGTCATAACCGTTGAAATTCATTTTTGAATTTCTTGAGAAGTTCCAGTGATAGAGGGACTGGTTTTTATTACTTCTTCAGCCTAATTTGATTTGGTTGGTGGTGCTAGTGGTTTTAGAATGGTCCAGTGAGTTGGGTGGTTTCCTGTGGGATTTGTACCATATGGTGATGGACAGTTTTTGTTGCTCGAGGCTTTTTGCAGGTCTGTTCAGTTTGATTTTCATGGAAAATTTATGATCTTCCTGTCCTTCTCAGAGATTCTTCTCAAGTGCAAAGATCATCCTTGGTCTGACAGGCTGGTGCTAGTTTTCCCTCCAGTGGTTTTTGAAATTTTTCTGTGGTTAGCCATTGTAACCCTGGCCCTAGTCATCCTAAACTTATTGCAATCTCTTTGAGATTCCCAAGGTGGTTAGTGGTATAAATTTTTGTTTTTATTTACTATGTAAGGGTTCCATTCTATTTGGTTCCAGTGGGAAATAGAAAGCTTTGTTGCATTGCAGGAGGCCAAGTAGAATTTCTTTGCATCTTTTGCAGGTTATTGAAGTGGTTGTCTCATTTCTGGTATAGATATGTACATGCCTCATCATACTTAATATAACTATTCTCATGCTTTCAAGTCTCTCCTTGGTGTCAGTCTTATGAGTTTTTGGATTTTCTAGTCCATTGCATTGGGTTGCCTCTATATATGTTCTAGTCTTTAGTTCTTGATCTAGGATCAAGTGAAAGATACTTTGGATAGGGCATAGAGTCATTTGACTTGTTTATAGAAGGATCTTATAAGTAGTGGATGGGCTGGAACAGTTGTATATATGGCTTTGTGTCTTTGATAGTAGTTGGTTCATGTTTCTATACTTGCATTTGATGATTTTCCGAATGGATAATGGCACTAATCAAGGATTAGTACATTCAGTTGAGTTCAGTGTTTGATGGGATTGGGTTATTTCTTGCATCTTTGAATATCAATCACTAGTAATACCCTTCACAAGACCATTTTATCCTACATAGTAGAGTTGATTCAATGAATGTCTGGTTAACATTTAGTAGTCTCTTGCTATCATCTACTTTGTTTAATCCAGTCCAAAGTCCTAAAATACCATAAGTTACTGGATTAGGTGCACCCACCATGGTTTTGTAGAGCCAAAAGTGAAGAGGGTAGTCTTGTCCCTATAGTTGGTCCAGTTGTCTTGTAGAGCTTTCACAGTTGGAGCTAACCACTCCTAAAATTAGTCTCAAGGCATATTGGTAGCCCTAGATGGCATAAGCATTTTCAAACACCAACATGTATGATGAATTGAAAGTTTATAGAGAAGATTTATTTCAGCATATCATTCCTTTGAAAGAAAATGCTAAACCTTTCCGACAAAAACAAAGACCTATTAATCCTACTTTGGCACCCAAGATGCAAGAAGAGTTAATGAAGTTGAGAGATGTTGGAATTATCAAGCCTATAAGGTACTCTTCTTGGGTTTCAAACCTTGTTCCTATGAGAAAGAAAAATGGTGACATCAGGCTTTGTGTGGACTTCAAGAATTTGAACATCATCTCATTAAAGGATAACTATTGTTTGCCCAATATGGAAGCTATGTTGCAGAGAGTGACCAGATCAAAATTGATGTCTATGATGGATGGTTTCTGTGGTTACAATCAGGTCATTGTCAAAGAATCAGAACAATTCAAGATAGCTTTCACAACACCTTGGGGGACATATGTTTATGTGAGAATGCCTTTTGGTCTCACAAATGTTGGTGCTACTTTTCAGAGGGCAATGGATGTTGCCTTTTTAGATTTTATCAATGATTTCCTTGTTGTTTATTAGGATGATTTAACTGTCTACTCCAAGAGGGAAGAAGACCACTATACTCATTTAGAGAAAATATTCATAAGGGCTTTGGAATATGGAATTTCATTAAACCCAAGGAAATGTGAATTTGGTGTCATTGAAGGTAAGTTGCTTGGCCACTTAGTTGGGAAGAAAGGAGTAAGAATTGACCCTGAGAGGGTAGTAGCCATTGATAAAATTTAGAGACCAAAGAATGTTAAAGGGATTCAGTCCTTCTTTTCTCAGGTCAATTTCTTAAGGAGGTTTGTAACAAACTTCATTGAGGTCACTAGACCTATTTCTAAGATGTTGAAGAAGGGATCTGCAATCAATTGGGAGGGTGAGCCTGATGAGGCTTTCAAAAATATCAAGCAAGCTATCAAAGATGTGCCAGTGCTTAAGGCACTTGATTATAATGTCCCAACGCACATCTTTTCCTTTGCATCTTTTCATACTATTGTTGCAGTTTTGTTACAAAAGAATAAGGATGGTTTCGAACAACCTATTGCATTTTTCAGTAAATCTTTGTAGGCTACTGAATTGAAGTATGAAATAAATGAGAAACAAGAATATGCACTTGTGAAGGCAGTCAAGGCTTTTAGGTGTTACTTGATGGGAGCAGTTGTGATTGCTTTTGTTCCAAGTGTAGCTGTGAAGGATATTTTCTCATAGCAGGAGGTGTCTGGGAGAAGATGCAAATGGATCAATAGGATCCAAAAATTCAATGTTGATGTCCAGATTACTAAATTGGTTAGAGGACAAGGATTGGAAAAACTGATGGCTCAATCCAATCTTGATGCAAACTAGGTAAATGATTCTGAAATTGATTATACATGTGACATGGATGATTGTGTTTGGTATCAGGATATTATCTATTACTTGAGAAATATGAGATGTCCAACAGGAATGAATGATAATCAGAAGAGGACATTGAAATTATAGGCTATCAAGTATGTAATTGTGAAATGTAAATTGTATAGAAAGAATTTATATTGCATACTTTTGAAATGTGTTGATGAGGATCAGGCTAATAAGTTGTTGAAAGAAATGCATGAGGGAATTTGTGGTGGACATTACATGGGTAAAATAGCTACTCATAAAGTCTTGAGAGCATGATTCTGGTGGCCCACAATCTTCAAGGATGCAGAGCAGTTGGTAAGGAGGTGTGATGCTTGTCAAAGGTTCTCTGGTAAGCTTAAATTTTTAGGTAATGTGCCATTAAAACAAGTAGAAGTATAGGCTCCTTTCCAACAATGGGGAATTGATTTCATAGGGGAGATACCAAACAAGTCTAGTGGAGGACACTCATGGATCTTAGTTGCCACTAATTACTTTACAAAGTGGGTAGAGGCTATACCTACAAGAAATGCAACCAGCAAGGTGGTGACTGATTTCTTGTTGAACAACATTGTTACAAGGTTTGGTTGCCCTAAGAGAATAGTAAGTGTTAATGTCATGTGCTTTAGGTCTATTGAATATAAGGACTTTTGCAAAGGTTTAGGGATTTAGATTTCTAATTCCTCACCTTATCATCCACAAGGAAATGGTCAGGAATAATCTACTAATAAGAGTTTGATTAAAATCCTAAAGATGATTCTTGAAAAAAATAAGAGGGCATGGAATTCTAAACTGCCATTAGCTCTATGGGCTAATAGGGTAACTGTGAAGAGGGTAATTGGTTGTGCACCCTTTGATTTAGTATATGGAATACATGCAAGAATGCCTCAAAATAATTTATTGGAAATGTACAAGTTTGTTCAGTTATATGATGATGATTTAGATGATGAAATGTAGTTGAGAATTGAGGACCTCATTAGGTTGGATGAGACTAGAAGAAAGTCACTTGCAAGAAATGCCAGACTGCAGTTGCAGGTTAAGAATTTGTATGAGAAGAAGACTGTTGATAGAAATTTTGAACCTGGTGATTTGGTGTTAATTTGGAATGCCAGATTGGAGGATAAAGGAAAACATGGTAATTTTGATTCCATCTAGCTAGGGCCATATCTAATTCATGAGAAATGGGGCCAAGATTCATATATTGTTAAGGAATTAAATGGTGATATTCAGGAATTGCCAATTCATGTACAATTCTTGAAGAAATACTTCAATTGAAGGTATTTTTCTCTCCATGAACAGTAGTTAGGTTTGTATATTTTGTGAATTCTGTAAATAGTTGCTTGCACCTATCCTGTTTTGTCCTGGTCTATAAGGTTTTGGTCCTGTTGCTCTCTGTTGTCAGTTTTCCAGTGGGATGGTCTACTTTTACCAGTGATTCAAGGTCCTTGCTATGCTTGTAGGGGCATACATCCCTAGACAAAGCCATTGTTAGCACATGCAAAAAATTTAATGGCTATATCTCCTTTTCCCTAGTCTCTACAATGTTTTTCATGCCTCTGACATGAGCCCTTAGTTCAAATTTTTGAAAATCTAGCTGTTATGTTCAAAAACCCATTGTTATGCCCTGGCCTTGTTCTAATCTAATGTTACTTTATTCAATCCACTTAAAAGTCCTTTAATACATGTGTTAAAATCGGTGACCTCTTTGTCACATGATTGCGTGAACCTTTTTCATGTCTTGGGATCATGTGACTAAAGTTTTATGTTGGCCCCCCTTGATATATTTTCCTAAGTCTCTAACCCCCGGTGAATTAAATATTGCCTAAGTCCTAGCGCTAATATTTTCCTAAGTTAGTGTTTTAATATTTCCTATGTTCTGACTTCATTCTTTCCTGGGCCCAGCCTTCTAACACCATCTTGATCCAATGGTTGTCGCGAAAGCACAAGGGTTTTGTCAGAGCTTTGCGATGTCACAACATCCGTTGATTTCCCTTTGTGACATAGCACTTCAAATGGGTGGGACCACTACCACATAAGCACAACTAGTGACATTTTATTGGCTGAAAGAAAAGATGATATGGCAGGGTGGGGTCAAGTTTTCAGTCAACTAAAGATTTGGTGGTTGTCGCATGATCGCAAGGAATATTCATCCCCTTCACGATCATGCGACAGCCGTCGATTAATGTGAAGGCTGTCAGTAGGTCCAAGGTAACATGTAAGCATAGTTGGCAGTGTCTGATTGGTCCATATAATAACATAGTGGTAGTTGTCAGTGGGACCTGGTTTCCAGATGAGTTAGAGGATCCTGACATTGTCAGTAAATTAGCGGTGGGTGTAAGTTCTTATGAGATGTGCCAGAGGCTTAAGATCTTGTGCCAACCGTTGATTTCTTTTCTTGTCAGAGAATTTGTAGACTAGAGGTAAAAGGGTTGATCCGATGGTTGTCATAAGATCTGATAGAATGTGTCAGATGCATGAGATCTTACGACAACTATTGATCTCATTTCAGGTGGGCCCAGGTGGGGTCTAAGGTCTTGGCAGTCCAGATAAATAAGGTTAGCAGCCTGACAAAATTCAATGGGTTTGTTCATTCGCGTAATAAAATGGCAGTGTTCCAAAATGATTAGTGATTCAGCAAAGGAAGGTCACGTGATCACTAAATATTTTAGCAGTTACTTAAAATGTTCTGCGAACTGGCGAAAGCCTTTTGTCGCCAGTTCTCTAGATGTAACCAAGGTAGGTTAGATCTCCTTTGTTCGTTGAGTCACAAGGTTAAGCGGTGAGTTAATTTTTCACTTTGCGAATAAGAAATCCTTTGTCACATGGTTGCTAAATGTAAACCAGGATACCTATAAAGGGTAAGTTGTAAAGCCCACAAAGTATAAAGATCTGACGGTCACGACTTAAAGATAGCTCAGGTTTAAATATCGACCGCCGATTCACTACTGGTGCTATGAAACTGATAGTTTGATTTCAAATTCAAATTTTTGAGGGTTTCCTGCGATGAGAAGGACTAAAATTGAACGCAAAAGTGATTGGAGCTGGTAACAGGTGATTTTTTTGCCATTGCAGTGTGGTCCAAGGTGTGCCATGATCATTTGTAGGGGTTTGTACTATGTGGTTTTGTGCTTGAGGCATGTTGCAAGTGGCCGAATAGGTTGACATTTAGGCATCTTTGTGGTTCTCAGTACCTTCTCAATGAGATTTATCATGATTATGGATCTCTCTTGGATTTTTTTTCTCCTGCTTGCCTAGGTTTCTTCCCCTGTAATAAATTTGTGACTGTTTCTAGTGGGTCTAGTGGGTGAAACCCTAATCCTAGTCATCTGTAGCTTGTTGCAACCTATTTTGGGTTTCCAAGATGACTAGGGGGTATATTATTGCAGATTTTTGACTTAGTAGAGGTTCCAAAACTTTCTTTGGTCCCTGGTTGTTGTTGATGGTGTTATACTAAGCAAGGAGAGCCTGGATTTTGGGTCTGTTCCTTTGGTATTTTGTTGTTTGGTAATGTATTGATTCTAAAAATTAATGAGAATACACTTGAATTCCTGTCTCAAATCTTTCATTATCTTCTTTTTCTGATTTTGGATTCATATATGTTAAGGTCACAAAGTTGATTAGCATATGGTAAACAAGGAGTATTGTGAGATTAGCTTGGACTTCCTAATAAAGTTAGGATTAAATCCTTTAGGGTGATTTTAGTGAGTTCATTGTTAGATTGGAATTTGATGATCATGTTTGGGAGTGAGGGGGGTAATAGGAAAAGCACTTACTCTAAGTTCATGTGTATTTGAGTTAGGGTTTAGTTGATATATGTTGGTGAGTGACTCTATGCCCTGGTTAAGGCACTGGTCCATTCTCTAGAGGCAGTCCATCATAATCAATCACACATAAATTTAAATGATCAAATCCTTAAATCAGTTAGTAAAGAGTATATTGGTATAACATTTTAGGATTCCTTTGAAGAAGTGAATCAAGGGTACACCTACCTAAACATTAGAGCTCAATGTGTAGGATGATCTTTTTTGATCCTTGTTAATTGGCCCTCGTTCTTGTAGACTTTGGAGTGGTGATAGAGTCAAGGTGTTATTAAAATTATCCATCCAAGTATAAATCTACAAGTTGAAGATCAAAGGGAACTACCAACAGGTCCTTGAAAGAGAAGTTTAACAACTTAAGGAGATTGATGACAAATTTCAGGAAAGAAAGCCCTAAGTTTGATGGAGTAAATTTTGACAGCTAGAAAGAAAAGATGAAGACACATCTACTATGCTTAGGACCAGGTTATGGTTGATTACTAAGAATGAGAAGACTTTCATTGATGAGAATAATATTGAAACATGTACTAATGATGAAAGAGATCTATTCATGTGTAACATACTTGCTAGGGAAGCACTTTTGTCAGCCCTTCTAGAGAATGAGTACAGTCAGGTAAAATATTTGAAAACATCTCATGAAATTTGGTTAGCTTTACAATCTAATTTTTAAGGTGATGAACATGCAAAGAAAGTTAGATTACATAATTGGATATGTGCATTTGAAGATATAAGAATGATGGAAGATGGATCTATTAGAAGCTATATTGGTAGAATGTCAGAGATTGTTGTAGGTATAAAATCTTGTGGAGGAACAAAGATAGAGAATGAAGTGATATGGAAAATTTTGAGGACATTGACTCATGCATTTAAGAAGATAACACAGATGATTGAACAAGTTATACCTTGTACTGTGAACTATACAAGAGAGATTCTTCTTGGAAGATTGGAAGTAGCATAAATAAACTTGAGGTTATCAGGAGACTTACCTAGAATGGAGACAACATTTAGTGAACTTAGTATTCACCCTACTTTATCAAGAAGCACCAGTGTGAGCAGAGATTATGCTAGTAGCAGAAGATCTAGAAATGAAGAAGACAAGAAGATTGAAGAAGGTGTTGCCTTTCTTGTGAGGAGAGAACCAGACGGTAGTAAATTTTCTAAATGTTGGACATGTCAAGAATATGGTCATTTTGCATCTAAATGTCCTAAGAGAGTTAAGAAGTATAGAAATAATTTTAAGCCTATAAGATCTAAGGAATATTATTATGCTAATGATGAAGAACTTGAAGCTAGTATAGAGAGAACTTTAAGTGAAAGTGATACTAAGAATAATGATGATATAGGATTTGTAGCAATTAAAGAAGAAAATCTTGGAACGAAGGTTAAGGAAGAAAAAGCCCTAGTTTCTCAAGTTGAAAAGAAAAATGATTAGATTATAGATAGTGGTTGTTCACATCATATGATTAGAGACATGAAAAAGCTCATTATGTTTAACAATTATGATGGAGGAGTTGTTAGAGTTGGAAACAATGCACCTTGTTTGATTAAAGGTATAGGATCTATTACTCTTGATGGAAAGACTAATACTAATGATGTTCACTTTGTGGATGGTTTGAAACATAAACTTTTGAGTGTTGGATAGTTAGTTGATAAGGGATATCAAGTTTGGTTTACTGAGAAAACTTGTGTGATAAAATACAAAGATGGAAATTTGATTAGTACTGGATCTAGAACAAGAGGTAATGTATTTTAGTTGAATCCTACTAAGATGACATGCTTGATTACTAAGGTTGATGATAGTTGGTTATGGCACAAAAGAGTTTGTCATATAAATTTTGATAACATTGTGAAAGTGAGTACTACATTTGCAGTAAGAGATTTGCCTAGAATTATGAAGCCTACTAACATGATGTGCAAGGAATGTGTGATGGCTAAACAAAAGAGAAGCTCATTTCCCAGTAAGAAGTTTACATCAGCAGAGAAGTTGGAGATTGTTCATACATACTTGAGCAGTCCTACAAGGACTAGAGGATTCTATGGAGAAAGTTATTTTATGATTCTTGTTGATGATTTTACAAGAATGATGTGGATTACATTTCTTAAAGAAAAATCTGAAGCATTTGATAAGTTTAAGGTCATCAAGAATAAAGTTGAGAATGAATTTGGAATGAAGATTAAATGTTTGAGAACAAACAGAGGTGTAGAATTTACTTCTAGAAAATTTAACACTTTTTGTGAAGTGAATGGTATTAAGAGACAATTTTTAGCCCCTAGGACACCTGAACAAAATGGTATTGCAGAAAGAAGAAGCGGACTAGTGACTAAAGCATCAAGGGCTATGTTATTTGAGAATGACTTAGCGAAGATATTCTAGAGAGAGGTAGTGAACACAAGAGTGTATACCATGAACATAGTACAAATCAAAGAAGACACAGAAAAGACACCCTATGAACTATGGTTTGGACATGCACCCTCAGTTAAGTATTTTAGAATTTTTTGAAGCAAATGTTATATAAAGAGAGATGATGACATTGGAAAGTTTGATCCTAGAAGTGATGAAGGTATATTTCTTGGATATTCTTTGAAAATAAAAGCTTATAGATGTTACAATAAGAGAACTAAGACTACTATTGAGAGCACAAATGTTAAAGTTGATGAAAAGTTTAAAATTCAAGAAAGAATGCTTGATTATGAATCAGATGAAGGAACTCATCCTAGATCTAATATTGAGACTATTGAATTATTCTATGAAACTAATAGTGAATTGTTGTATGAAAGCCATAGTGAGGTAATTGAAGAACTGACACCTAAAGTGAGATCTGAGACAGTGACACCTAACAAGAATCTATCAAGGAATCATCCTGTTGAGCAGATTATTGGAAGCATAGACAGAGGAGTTTAAAATTAAAATAAGGTACAAGAAAAGTTATGTTTGATTTCTCAAATTGAACCTAAATGTACTAGTGAAGCTTGTGAAGATGAACATTTGATTAAATCTATGAAAGAAGAACTAGATTAGATTGAAAAGAACAAGACATGGGAATTGGTCCCTAGACCTAAAGATAAGAATGTTATAGGAACAAAATGGGTATTCAGAAACAAGGTGAATGAACAAGGAGAAGTAGTAAGGAACAAAGAAAGATTGGTATGTAAAGGATACTCACAACAAGAAGGAACTGACTATGAAGAAAATTTTGCACCAGTAGCAAGAATTGAAGCACTAAGAATGTTTTTGGCTTATGCATCTTTTAAGAAGTTCAAAGTATATTAGATAGATTTGAAGTCAACATTTCTAAATGGAGAGTTGGAAGAAGGAATCTACATTGATCAGCCTGAGGCTTTTCCTTTAACTCAAGAAGGAGATATGGTATCCAAACTGAAGAAAGCTTTATATGGACTAAAGCAAGCACCTAGAATTTGGTATGCAAGATTGGACAAGTATTTGATAAAATTAGGATTTACAAAAGGAATAGCTGATAGCAACCTGTACACAAAAGAAACTAAAAATGGTTTGTTGGTTGTAGTTATTTTTGTTGATGATATCATTTTTGGAGGAGAAGATGAAGACAGTGATAAATTTGTAGATGAAATGAAGGCTGAATTTGAAATGAGTATGATTGGTGAAATGAAATATTTTTTGGAATTGTAGATAACACAGAACAATGATGGTATCTTTTTAAGTTAGAAAAAGTACTTGATGATTTGTTAAAGATATTTGGAATGGAGAATTGTAAACCAGTTGGAACACCTATAGTGACTAGAGATAAGTTATCTAGCATAGATGAGACTCCTGTAGTAGAACAAAAGAAGTATAAATCTATGGTTGGAGGATTGTAGTACTTAACACATACAAGACCTGATATAGCACACTCAGTTGGAATTGTATCAAGATTTCAGGCTGAACCTAGAGAATCACATTATACAGCAGTAAAGAGGATATTGGGATATTTAAGAGGCACAATTGAGTATGGATTGTGGTATGAAAAATATGATGATTTTACCCTATGTGCATATACAGATGCTAATTGGGGAGGTAGTGTTGATGATAAAAAGAGCACCACTGGTGGAGCATCTTTCCTTGGAGGAAGATTGGTTTCTTGGCTAAGAAAGAAGAATTGTATTTCAGAAAGCACAATAGAAGCAGAGTAAGTAGTAGTAGCAAACAATTGTAACCAGATAATTTGGATGAAGAAGATGCTGAAAGATATTGGAATAAAATTTGTTAAGCCTATTGTTATACATTGTGACAACACAAGTACAGTTAGTATGTCTAAGAATCTTGTATTACATTCTAAGACAAAGCATATAGAAATAAAGTATCATGTAGTAAGAGAGAAAGTTGTTGAGAAAGAAATCAAACATGAATACATAAGCACAAAGGAGAAAATTGTAGACATATTTACAAAACCTTTGCCTAAGGATACATTTGAGTATTTGAGAGGTATGCTTGGGGTTATGCCCCAACCTATTTTTGAGAAGTGATGTAGATTGTTGCGTCCATCCAGTGGTATATGAGCCCTATCTTTCTTCTAGACTAGATGTTGGTACTTCCTTTATGCGGGAGTATCTATATCTAAGCTGCATCATGAGGACTCTAGTGAATGTATTTTTTGAATAGTGTCTTTTGACATTAGAGTTGTTGTTGACATAATGATGAAATTTTTGTCATTGATGTCAATGGGGGAGAAGTGTACATGAAAAAAAAATTGTACCATCTATAGGAGAGAACTAATTAGGAAAACAAAGTAAGATTTGATTGATGAAGAAGACTTAAAGTATTTTTTACAGCAGTAGTGTTGGATTTATGGAACATTGGATGTTTTTCATCTATGTTGCCATCAATACCAATGGGGGAGATTGTTAGGAATGAATGTTAAATATATCCTACGGGAGTATTAGCAGCCATTCTATAGCATTTGTTGTTGCATTCATGACTGTGATTCTCATTGATGTCAACATGGTGATCTACTGAAGGTTAGCAGAGGAGCAAAAAGTGTTTGAGTTAGTGCACTTAGTGCACTTGGAATATTTAAGATGAAGTTATGTGATGTTAAGGACTTATTATATGTTGTTTTATATGTTATGGTTAAGAGTGTAGACATTAATTCATTTATTCATGGAAGTTATGAGCATTTTGGTGGAAGCAGTATTCAGGCAATGTTCTTGAGTAGCAGTTTGTGGTAATCGGGTGATATATCCTAATCAGGATGGAATCTGGTTATGCATAGTTGGAAAGCATTTGAAGACATGTTGATAGTGATGTGGATGATAGTGCAAACTTTGAGGTCACACGAGTGAAGAATTATATTGATTGGAAGTTGACAGTTCTGTGTAATTTTGATGTAGCGTGTGGAAACTTTTATTTTGTAATTTGTATGCCGACTCATTTTTAATTACTTGAGTGCGGTATAAAGGAATGAATGGAATTTCATGAATATAAGTATATTATTGTATGAATGGAATGTGATGAATATAAGTATATTGTGAAAGCGAAATTGTTGAAAGAGGATATGTGAAGTACTGAGATCTAGTATTGAGATCTGAAGGAGTTGGTGTGGTTTTGCATAGTCAGAGAGGGAGTATTGAATTATTGAGGTCAATAATATTTTGGTATTATTCTATTGAGTAATACAAGATCAGTTGGACAGTGAGTTTGGTGATCTTACCTTGAAGCTCTTTGGGCAGTGGGTCCTTCTGTCTTCCATAACTCCTAACAGAGTTAGAATCTTTTAGCAAGGATTCAAAATCTCCTAATAGGGATTCATATTTACTGAATGTATTTCATAAGACTCCTAAAAGAGTCCATCCTTTCACAAGGAATATTCATATTAGTGGATCTTTTGTGGGAATCATTCCCACTGGGGTTTACTCTTTGATCAAGAGGTTCCCTAGTCAACATATCTTGTATCATTGTGTTATTGTGCATGAATATCTTTCTATGGTTTTTGGTTACATTTCTTATATGGTTAAAATCTATTAAAGTTGATAAAGTTTATAATTATCTGATAACTGATTCACCCCCCCCACCCTCTTAGTTATCTTGGTGGACTTTACTTTCTAATAGATGATCCTCTAAACCTAGCATTTTTTGAGGAAAAGACACAAAGGGCTCGTCCTCCTCATCCTCTATTTCCTCCACATACATATCCTCCTCATCACCCTTTGTTTCATCATCATCCATGGTAAAACCCTTCAAAAAGGTTTTTACACTTTTTTTGTTTTGAGAAGATGATACGCTAGAACCATGAGGCCCTAATGAGAGGCATGGTTCCCTTTTGGATCCTTCTGAAGACTAATAATGGTGGGATCCAATGAACTCAACAATTAAAAAGGATCCAATGAACTCAACAAATAAAAATGTCCCCTTTCGGATCCTTCTGAAGACTAATAGTGCTGGGTCCCTTGTTAAAATTGATGATACTAATGACGACGAGGATCTGACTAGTCTTGGAAAGTGCACCAGATTGTCAAAGAAGAAGAAGGTCCAGGAGAGGATTATGGAGCTCTCAGATCTCAATGTGCCCATCACTAAAATTTCCAAGGCTAAAAAAGATATGGAGGCAACTCTGTTAGAGTATGCTTGGTTCCTCTATTTTTTATTTTCTACTTTTTCTATTTTTTCATTGCTGGGTGTCAGTTTTTGTTTATTGGTTTTAGGTTGGCTTTTTGTTGTTGGTTCGGGTCTAGTGGGGGCTAGTTTTGTTGGACCTATCTATTTTTGGTGGGTTTAATGATATATATTTTGTAATTGACATGTAAGGGTTTTTGGGTCCCCATTTATAACCTATTTTTACCAGTATTCAAAAATAAATAAAAAGGAAGACTAATCTTCACATTATGTCTAAAGTGATTTAACAACATAAAATGATGCCCATAAGCTTTGGTAAATCTACCATCTAGCATGATATAGTTGATGAAAACATATAACACATACCTCTACAACTGAGAAATGTGCTTAGGGTTATAGTAGGAAGTATCCTCCTTTACTAGTCTCAACTTTTCCAGCCCCGTAACAAGGAACTTCTCGAGAGCTTTGTCATAGATGCTTATATCTCTATAAAACTTTAACCCTTCCATTCTCATACTAGTAGCTTCCCCAATGATGTCCTTTGTAACCTCCATTAATTGATTTCCCACAAGAACAATGCCCTTCTTCCAAATTTTGAAGAACTGCTTCGACACAGTAGCGTTTCTGCTATGCAATATCTTCGTAAAGCTTTCCATCCCACCTTTCTTCTAAATATCCCACAGCTCATTCTATTTTCAGTCCTCGCAGTTCACCAATTCAAATATCTTACTACCATCCATGTTATCTCTCTGATATATGTTCATAGTATCACTGTAAAAACTTCGAATACCATTGTAAATAAAATTGGCTTCACTAAACTTAGCAAATATTACCTAGAATTTGTGCCAAATGAGAAGCATCATCACCAAGTTGTACTTCAAATAAAAATAGGAATAATAAAACCTCACCTTGTAATGAATAATTATCATTAAACAAACCATTTAACACACTTTTGCCTACTCCATAAATAGTCACTATCTATTAATGATTTCGCCTCAAAAAAAAGATCACTCCCATCATCCCATGTTGTCATCTTCTCCAACTTGCAAGCCACATTAGCAGCCCAGTCAGCAAGGGCATTCGTTTCTCTAAAATTATGTGTGATGACACATTCTTCAAATGAGCTATTTAGGATTTGAGCCTTTTGCATAAAATTATAAATAGTCCATGAGGGGATAGATTCCTTATTTAAACATTTAATAATGTTTAAAGAATCACCTTCAATCCAAAGTTTCCTACAACCCTTCTCCTTAGCCAAAATTAAGCCATGGAGGGTCACATTAGCCTTTGCAACATTATTAGTCTAGAAACCTAGAGGAATGATTCTTATACTTTTGCAAACACCATATCTCTTATCACCATGCCACAACCAACCACCCTTGGGTTCCCTTTCAAAGCACCATCGAAGTTAACCTTCATCCACCCATTAGGAGGGCAATCCCATCTAGCTTTGTTTCTCAAAGACTCTTTCTTATAGTGATTCAAATTTCCTTTAATCTTCCACCTGTCAAAGAAAATAGTGTCCTCCATATTAGAAGGTTCAAACTTGTTCCCCTTAAGATAAATACTCTCAATCATAACTCTTTTCATCTTCTGGAAGATCACCTTCTCATTGGAAACCTTATATTTGAAAATTCCATCATTTCTTTCCTTCCAAACCCCGCAACAATTATAGGGTAAAATGATATTCCAGACTTTAATCATAGTTTCATTCCTTGAAGGAGGAGTCCAAGAAATGAACATGCTTTGTAAATCCTCTAGGAAGATCCAGTCCACATTTAGAAGTTTAAAGCATTTTTTCCAAATCTTGTGGACATAAGGGCAATGGATGGTTATATGATTAACAATTTCCTCATCCTAATTGCATAAGTAACAAATGTTATCCATAGTCACTCCTCTTCTTCTCAAGTTATCATAAGTAAGGATCCTATTTTGGAGCATAATCTAAAAGAGAAAATATTGATTTTCAAGGTTAGGCCTTTAATCCAAGCTTTAGCCCAACAAGACTTAGTTTGATTCTGAAAATCTTGACGATACAAAGAAGAGATAGAGAAATTACCATTACTATTATACTTCCAAATAAGGTCATCCTCTTCCTCAATCAAGGTCAAAGAATTCGGGGCTTTATTAAGCTTCCCAAGAGATTGATGAATAACTAATAGGTCAACCCAGTGGTCTCTATCCCAATAATTAGCAACTTTGATACCAAACCTCCTTTTGCACTAGTCCTCAAAAACCTTCCATTCAGGGATTTCCTTTAGGGGGGTATCCAATAACCAAACCTAATCCCAAAACTATGTAGTCCTTCCATTCCCTACTTTCCATTTAACTCCTTTTCTAATGATCTCCTTATTTCTTATGACATTCCTCCATATAAAGGACCCCCCAAGGATTATGTCAGTACTAAGAAAGATTTGAAGAGTAGGATTCTCCTTATTGTATTTATTCCCCCATATAGAAGTCCATTCCCCATTTGTGTTGTAGAGTCTCCAAATCATCTTGGAAATAAGATGGTCATTAAGGCTTCTTATTCTATGCAGCCCTAAAACTCCTTTATCTATAGGCCTGCACACTCTCTCCCAAGCAATAAGAGCTATCATTTTCTTTTTTCCATCCCATTCCACATAAAATTTTTCTAGATTTTCTCAATGCCCTCCCCATACTTTCTAGGAATTTTGTAAATACTAAGGGCATAAAGAGGAAGGCTTTGAAGGGTGGATCTAGGAATCTAAATCTTACTCACCTGAATCAAAAAATTACCCTTCCATCTAGTCAGCTTGCTATGAAATCTATCCACCAGCGAACTCCAAAAAGAATCAGGAGGCTCTAGACAAAGAGGAAGACCTAGGTAAGTGCCAGACATATACTCCATTTCACACCCCAGAATCTTCTTGATTCTAATTTTTCTTTTTTCAAGAACATTGAAGAAGAAAACTAAACTTTCCCCCCAGTTAAGGAGTTGTCCCAAAGTTGATGCATAACTATCCAAGGCCTTCTTAATATTAATGAAAAAAATTTATTGAAGCTTCCCCCATAACAACATAATCATCCACAAACTTCTAGTGAGAACAAACCTGAATAGATGAGGAAGGATTCAGACCCCTAAATCCACAGTTTGGACCATTCTCTCGATAAATCTTCCCAAACATTTAGCCATAATAAAAAAAGAGGACAAAAGATAAGGGGTCCCCCTACCTTAGACCCCTGGAGGATCTTAAAAAGGGGTAGGAGAGACATTAACCAGAACTGAGAAAGAGGCAGAAGAAATGAGCTAATAAATAAGATCTATACTTCTTTGATTGAAACCAAAAGCCTTGAGCACCTTCTTCAAAAAATCCTAGTCAACCCTATCATAGGCTTTGGATAAGTCAAGTTTCAAAATGAAGCCCTCCTTTTTGGACATAACCAGAGAATGCACATTTTCATTAACATATATAATAGAATCCATAATCTATCTTCTAGGGATAAAACCATTATGCTACCAGGAGAAGAGAAAAGGAAAAATAGAAAGAAAATGTGATACTAATGATAATTATCATGTTAAACTTTAAATAATGTCCAAAAATATGTTTCCAAGTATAATACTTTAATCCTAACTCTAAAACCTATATCACATTGCTAACTATGTCCATAATCTTACTCTCACACAAATGATGACCTTAGTATGACACAATAATCTTCATACTAATCATGACTATATTTGTAATTTTTCATAGAAAACTACTCCTAAGGTGAGATTTTAACCCTAATCATAACCATAACCCTTTTGTTTACCATAGGTCAAAAGGTAACCATAACAATTATACTAACCCTTAATAGGTTAAATCATAACCCTAATTGTAACCATAACCCAACAATAAACCTACAAGAAACACTACGTATGAACCTCAAGAATATTCCTATTTTGACCGTTCACCCTATTTGTCATACTATCCCTTACCAATATTTTAACCCTAATCATAACCATAACCCATCACTAAACCTATAGGAAACACTACATATAAACCCCAAATCATATTACTAATTTGACCATTGACCCTATTCGTCATACTAACCTTAACTAATATTTTAACCCTAATCATAACCATAACCCATCACTAACCCTACAAAAAACACTACATATGAACCCCAAATCATATTACTCATTTGATCGTTGACCCTATTTGTCATACTAACCTTAACCAATATTTTAACCCTAATACTTATCTAAACTCAACATTTTACATCCTGTTGGTGTTGTTTTTCCCCAAAGGTCAGATTGGCATTAGGATTGACAGGGCTAGTGTCACATTCACTCAACACTCCAAATTTGACAAGAAAAAGGACCAACTGACAAGGATCAAAGAGAGATCATTCTACACTTTGAGCTCCACATCACTCAGGTAGGTATACCTCATCTGCACACTCATACAACTTGTGTCACACTACAAGCCTGCAAGTAACTGACTATGGAATGATTCTCAAACTCTTATAGGCATCATGTACCTCAAATGAAACCAATATCTCATGCAATAGCCCTACTTGCATGGAGTGAGTATGAAAACCAGAGACCTACACTAACAATAAGAAAGGGAAAGTGTGGGACTGAATGTGAATGATTTGAATGGATTGAAAGGACCCCTGACATGCCCTAAGTCTCTCATAGACCAGTGCCTTGTCCATTGGGCACAAAGTCAAATACAGTATTGCAAGGGACAGCTATGAAACAAGAAAACAATATACTTAATGTGTTGATGCCTAACCTCAATCGCACACCATGACCAAACCTCAACTTAAAAACCCACCTGTGTATCCAAGTATGTTATTACCCACCTAAAAGATTTTAACCCTCCCCTTAGAAGAGACCTATAAACAGGTAATACATTGACTAGCATCCACTGGAAGACAAGCATGACATATCTTTGACACCTTAGCTCATACATATGTGAATACTAACCCTGAACCAGTTATCTCTATGAAGACAACTCCACTTGCAAACACTTAGGCAATGCAAATAGAAAAATCAAACACCCTTGATGTATGATAATGAATTCAGAATCCAAATGGGGATAGCTTGGTAACAGTAAGAATATATAAATCCTCATACATAAAACAAATCTATTACAATATGCATTACATTCTCAAAGAACCAGAGAGGAAAGAGGGAACTCTATATGCAGAGAAAAGAAATATCTACAAGAAAAGGACCCTTCACTTGGAACCAATTCTCCTCAAAAATCTGTAGAAGAAGGGAACCCCTACAAAATCAGAACTCTAACAATTTATACCACTAGTTACCTTGGAATCCTAAACCAGTAGGATGCAACAAGCTACGGGTAACTAGGGTTAGGGCTGAGGCTTCCACCCACCAAACAAATTAGAAATAGTCAAGAATTTATTGCAATGATGAAAACCAGGTGATCTAGGAGAGAGAAGATCCAAGAATGATCTGTAATCATGAAAATCTCAGAGTACTGTACCGGATAT
>BSBK01003138.1:0-157500 GCA_027943335.1 Chamaecyparis obtusa | reverse complement strand
TTAGAATATCATTTACAATAATGGTAGTGATCTTGGCTCTAAATGCAACATTAGTGCAAACAATGATATATGCAAATTACGATTAAGGTAATTATGCTGCATCTTGATCTTGATGATTTTACTCATGGAAAAAAGCATTGGTCTTTGATTGATTGACACCAACAGAATTAAGGATGATATTACGTTATTGTTATCATAGGCATACACATCATTGTGCTCCTTGGTTTTGATGATATTATGAGATAGTATGGGTTTTGTTTATCCATGGGTGAAAACACAAAGACATTATCATTTATAAAAGACTTTGGTCAAAGGTCTTTGATTAAAACATATACTCGGAGTTTTTTTATATGAAGGCATCGTTATGTGTTGGTTTCTTTTTTTAAAACCCTATCTGTGAGAGCTAGGGCATATGCATTGCTATAGTGGCTTGTTTCGAGACTCTTTTGTGTAGAACAATGACTTGGAGGAAAAGGAGAAGGCAGTTATGATGGCGGGACAGTGGTTATTCAAACTGCTCATTTTGAATCTAGTAACTTCATTTTGGTTCAAGTTTTGGAAAGGAATTCATCACATGGTTTGTTGATTAATTTGTTAGCAGAATTTTTTTTTACTTGTCTATGGTTAATAGTTGATTAAAGAGGTTATATTTGTGTTTTTAGTAAAATATATGGTTTGTTTCAAAATACACCCTAAACGGGGTTCTATGATAGTTATAGAGAATCGTTTTGGTTCGTTGGAGGTTATGTTCAGTGATAGTTACAAGGTTTTTTTGATACATTGGTAATACATTTTTCTTCTCTCTCTTTGTTATTTTAGTAGATGAGAAGGAAGGAATTGTTGTGATAGTGAATAATACTTTGTTAAGAGTAATCTTTTAGATGTTGTTGAAAAGGCATAGTTGAATAGTTTCATTTCATGAAATGTATATTAGTTTGATATGAAAGTATTATTGAAAATCTGTTTGAAAGCACTCAGAGTGCATTGTGTCATTGATTACTACATTGTTTTAAAAAAACTCTATAGTTTTGTGTATACTTTTCATCTACACAACATTACAGATCGTGTTGTTTTTTATTGCAGGTAAAAATAGGTTTTAAGGGGACCCAAAACCCCTATTATAGATCATGTTGTTAGTTATGTTCTAGAATATCAAGTTATGTGGGATCAAGAGATATTGTGAAAGAGAAACAAAGATGACACTCCATGTATATGTATGAGGACTATGATGTTCATTGCTTTGATAGCTAGTAAGGCCCATGCTACTTTTCCAGTGAGGAACATTGCTTTGTCAGTAAGACACATTGTAAATAGGCGAGGCACATTAATTTGTCAATGAGACACATTGTAGCTAGTGAGGCATTTTCTAAATAAGCCAGTGAGGCATTTTACAAGTGATTTTTCTGCCCTTTAAGGGTTTTCCACTCATGAAAATAATGTGTCGTGATTCTTTTATCAGCTTGTATCAATTTTCTCATGTTATCATTCAAATTGCATGTTTATGTTTTATAATATTTATGCTAGTCACATGTAAAACAAACAAGACACTTAGTTTAAAATGTGTTTCCTTTGAATTAAATGAAAATAGTCATAGGACACTTATTGCCCCCAACTGTCTTGCTTAATAATAAAAAAGGAAGTAATAATGTAATCCAATATCAAGTCACATCTCAAAATAGATCTTCATATATTGTTTCACATCTCATCTTTGTGCTTGATTACCCCCAACAATAAAAGAATCACTAACATATAACATATTAAATAATATCTTTCTATCCAAATTCCTAATGTATAGATTTGGATGAGAATCTGATTTTCATGATCCTCTTTGAAGAAAGTTCTTAGCATTTTTTGAGTACCAAGATTCTCGGACTTGATTCAAACCATAGAGTGCCTTTCTAAACTAATATAGGATGTTGTGAGACATATTTCTTCTTTTCCTATTTCAACAAATCTAGGATGTTGTGAGACATATACATCCTATGTCCATTTTCTATTTAGGAATGCACTTCTTACACTTATTTGGTGAATTTTCTAGCTATGATGGGAAGCGTGCACTATTAGCATTCTAAGTATGATAATCTTTGCAACTAAAGAAAAGGTTTTCTTATAATCAATACCTTCAATTTTCTTAATAGAATTTGGATACCAATTTAGCTTTATGATTTTTAATTGAACCATCAAATTTAAACTTAATTATGAATACCCATTTATAATCAATGGTATTATTTCCAATAGGTAAAGGAACCAATTCCCATGCTTGGTTTTGATGAATATAATTTATCTCTTTATTCTTAGAAATTTTCCATTTTCCTTCGTTTAGTGGTTCATTAAAAGTGCTTGGTTCATGAGAAATTAGTGCACTTGACATTAATGTATACTTGACTTCATAGTCCTACAAACTAATATGAATTTTCCTAGCTCATTTGGATCTCCTTAGGAGAAAATTAGATTGTGGAATGGACTTTATGCTTGAATTTGGCTCATCAATTTCATCTTCTTCTTATATAGCTTCACAAGGACATTCTTATTATAGGTCAACATGTGTTATTGAGTATAATTATTTTCCATTATCATCTTTCTCTTCTAATAAATCATCATGGTGAATGTTTGGATGGTGACATTATTCTTCAACCATGACATCTTTAGAGATGTGAAGTTTGTTTGTCATAGTATCATAAATGAAGGAATTTACTAGAGTAATCATCATGTACAAGGATGCATATTTGATTATTATCATCAAATTGTATTCTCTTATCTTCAAGAATATTCGTAAAGGCAATGGTCCCAAAAAAATCTAAATGTCTAACTGTTGGTTTTCTTCTTAACCATACTTCTTTTGGAGAGATTATTTCTAAACTGTTAGTAAAAATTTGATTGATCAAAAAATGTTATTGTATGGACTTCTTCTCTCCATAATTTATGATTAATATTATAATACTTGAGCATGGACTTAGCTTTTATTGAGTTGTTCTTTTCATTTTTTACCTCTTAATTTATTTTTGTTTACAATAATTGGAAAATTCATCTCAATTATATTCTCCCCATTATTTGAGCTTTATCATTTTATTTATTTTATCAATTTCATTCTCAACTTGATGTACAAACTCTTCAAAAATATCAAATGCTTCAAATTTATCCTTTAAAAAAATATCTCAAACCTTTCAATGGACTCATCAATCAATTGTATGAAATATCAAAACAAATTCCTAAAAAAATTATCTTGACAAGTCCACCAAGATCAAAATGAACTAAATCTAACTTATTGGAGGCTCTTCAAGCTTTTCTAAAATCAAAGTTTTCTCTACGTTGTTTTCCCATGATACAAACTTCACCAAAAAAATTCTTTGAAGTGATGAGTGGAAGACCATATATCTATATTTTGATCATACATTTACCTTAATGGTTGAGGATTTCATGGCCAAGGCTTTCATTTCATACTTGATTTTTTAAAGAAATGATAGAAACTAAGGCTTGAGAGGAGCTTTTCTTCAAATAAAATAGGTAAAGAAAAATTCATGTTGACCAATCATCCTTATATACAATAAATATATATATTTTTTACTATGGTACTATTCTATTTAGTTGAGGATAATGATATTATGAAGAATTTGGTAACTACTATCATGAAAAAGTGGCTTATGAATGGATATGATGAAACATTAGAGATGCTGAGAATTGGCATGAGAATTCTCATCTCAAGGATGCAACTAAGTTGATGAATGACCTAGAAAAGATGGAAATGGGAATCCTTCCATCTTTTGTAAAGAAAATATCAATATTAACAACACAGTCTATAATGCTAAAGTTTTAAACCCTCCGCCATTACCTACTAAGAAAATATTGTGCCACATCCAAGGGCTTAAAAATTCTAGACTTTGTCTCATGGGTCATGATCGAACCTTTTTCAATGGTCGCCAACCAAGGAGAATAATTCATTCTCGTAATTACAATCAATTATAGTTAGATACATTTTAAGCCCAAAACATAAAAAGTGCTTACGAACATATCATAATGAATTAGAAAAATGACTGTGATTCTAGAGGAAGTAGAAAAATTAAACAAGTAACTACTAGTTTGATTTCATAAATGTATAATTAGATATGTACTTGTAAAACAATTCAAACTAATATGCTAAGTTAATTTCTTCTTAAAACATAAACAAATTAAGAATAGAATTGAAATGATAATTTTATAAGAAGGTTCTAGATATGTATATCATTATTTTAACTTAAGAAAAATGCGAAGTAAAAAGAGAGAGAAAATTCCTACTAATCATAAAGAGAAACTTGAAATTCAATTATCTTTCTTCTAAGTTTCACTTTGCAACATGGGGGAAAATATAACTAGGGAATTTATCCACCCAAACATGGATCTATTACAAATCCTCCCTTCCTCACTTCCTACTCAAAGAAGGCCTGACCCTCTATAAGGGATGTAAACATGGTTATGAAAATCCATATGATAACTTGTGTAAGATCCTACAAGCCTTAGTCAGTCATGCACCCTATAGATGCTGGTAACTTAGCATAACACCTAAATTGGGTTGTATATGGAGTCTTATGAATTGACTATCACTAGCACATGGTTAGTTCACCTTGGAAAATGATTAATGCAACATGCATATCATGTCATAAAGTTCTTCACCCTATCTGACTTTCACCCTATAGATCAAAATGTATTTTTGATGTATACCAGAGAGGATCCTATTGACCACTATGAATTCTAACATACTTATCTTCATAATTAAACACGTTGACCATTTTATCTTGTTTTCTTTTTTTTTCATTAGTTTTTACTGATAAATAAACAAATTGTTGTTTTCTTAACATCACTAGGCATGGAGCTTTACAACATGCACCTCTTAAGCCCATATACTCATTAGTAAACTACATCTATTCCCTTGTGAATATATGCATATAAGATGCTTGTTCATGTTGTATTTTATCCATATTAAATGAACCAATTAAGTAGCCCTATAGACACCATGTTAAGTCTACCACAATTAGTTCCACTAAAGTGTTACTTGTTAAGAATGTTTGTACCTACTTAAGTTCTGACAACAGTGGTTTGGTAGAATACTATTGGCAAACAAATTTGTCTTCTTCAAAATAATTTCACAAATAACTCCCAAATGCCCAAAAATGGAAGACAAAATGAAAACAAAAAATTGAGTCACTTGCAACATGGTGTAATGCAAGTGCTATCTGAATTTTAATATGAAGGTACATCTCCCTTCTTTAGATTTACAATGAATTAAAATGCTGATATACTTTTCACTAGAAAGAAATAAAGGTACTAAAATCTACTCATAATCATGAAGTAGATGTGAAGAGATTAAATACATAAAGAAAATGAATGTAAGAAAATGATACAAAGCCTACTTCCTTCACACTCACAGATAATAACTAAGTAAAGAAAGACATGAAGAGTGCACAACCTTTCTAACAGATAATTTAATCTGAATATTTTTTTCTAGAATCAATTACATGTACAACTTGTTATGAAAAATTATATTAAAAATAATTTGGATGAGGCAAAGCTCCACAAAATCTGAAGAAAATGGTAATGAATTTAAAGACCCATAGAGATTTCCTCTATTCTTTCAATATTAAATATGAGCTTAAAGACTTAGATTGAGTAAAATTAAACTGCATGAAAAATAAAATTTTCTCCGTCCATGAAATGAAAATAAAAAAATACTCCCCCTTTTATGTAGCAAACAAGTTGGTGTAAACAAAACAAAAAAAACAACCCTTTTTCCTTCCCATCTCTTTACAATAAGTAATTGCACGCGTCCTTATTCAATTTTTGTAAATGAATCTTGAAAAGATTATTAATTAATATTTTCTTTTACATTTCATCTTTCTTAAATATTGATTTGTTTCCCCCCCTTTTTCTAGTTGTGCTTAAATATGATATATAAAATATTGTAAAAGATGTTTTAAATTTTTGCACATAAATGAGTGAGAAAAGTTTAATTTCTCTTCTAGCTACTTTTTATAAATTTACTGTAGGTTAACCAAGCAACCTAGGACCGTATAAATTTGCGAGCGGTTATGATATTTAAAATTGTAGATGGGTTTTTCACAATTTTTTAACAACTCACCAAATTGGAGTACTTCGTTTGTAAATTGGCCTTGTCAACCATATTGCTACATTGACGAAAAATAATAATATAATATATCATATGAGATCAAAAGACCATAAAACTAAATTTGGGACTATTTAAGGCCAAAATATTAGGTGAGTAGTCCTCATATTTAAATAATTTGCAACTTTATTTTGATCACAATTCTCGCAGATGTGTGCAAAATTTGATTGTCACGTTAAACTCAATGAACCTATTGGAAGCATTGAACCTTGTTGAACCTATTGAACCTACTGGAACCGTTGAATATTTTTTAACCTTATTGAACCTTTTGAACCCGAAGTTCAAAATTACAGAATTTTCCCAAAATCATTGTCCTTCATTAATGACCTTTTCCTTTTAATTTTCATCTGCGTTGAACCTTTTGAACCCATTTGAACCTTTGAACCTGGTTGAACCACCTGAACTCTTCAAACTGTTTGAACTCCTCAAACTTTGGTTCAATAATTCTTTCAAATTCAACCTCTTATAAAATGTTATCTTTGCAAAAAAAGTGACGAAGAAGATTATGAATAACCATCATTAATGGGATAAGGGATTTTTAAAAAATTAAATTAAATTTGGGGTGCCATAGGCGGGTTAATATTGGCTCTATCTAGTGAATTCTTTTTCATGCAAAAATTAGAGAACTTTCAAAATCTTTGGTTAAGGAGAGAAATGTTATAATCTATTGGGAAATAGAAGATTCAAGGATAAGCATAGGGAGTTTTCTGCAGATGGGTGGGGAGGAGGAGTGTAGAACCAAAAAGACAAAACTAAGAAGCCAAAACTAACACCAAACAAAACGCAACAAAATCTTGAAAGTGGAAATTCATTTACAAGTATATACAGACAGGAAAATTCCACCCAAGAAGTAGGGCCAAAAACTAACTACACAAAACCATTCAATTGTTCAAAGAAGTATTCAACCCTTTTCAAAGTAATGGCTTGTGCTCACATTAGGTATCCCATAACCACCATCTACTGGAAACTTCCTCATTGCTTAATATCAGACCAATATCATGCATAAATTTTGATAATAAATCTAATCATTTCCAAAGAGCCATATCTCATCATAAATTTATGAATTTTTCATGTTCTCCCGCACAATGATTCTCAAATAATTTTCTATCTCATGCTAAAAAAGGTATTACTCATAAATCTCAAGAGGGAAAACTACATGACCTTCAATACTTCCCACATAATTTTCTATTTCAGCATGAAAAACGTAATGCTCAAAAATTTCTAAAGAAAAGGCCACGTCATTCTGACGATCACCACTCCTAGGATCATCATTCTTATTTAATAACTATTTGCAATTAAAACAATCACAGAATAAAGAGAAAATTCATCAAGCATAGGGTCTATGTTAGCTAGAACAACTTCATCAATCTTTCTTGAAATTAAATCTAAAGATTCTTTATCCAGAATAGAGGTATGAGGTGGATTCATTCCTATATTTTTGGTAAAAGAGACCCCTTGTTTAATGGATGATAATAATTGGTGTATGATCTCCTCTTCACACAAAAAAAATGCTATCCAGATTGGCCAACAATTCTTGGGGCTGCAACATTTCTTCATCTTGCCTAACATCTTGTTTCACTTTTGAATTTTCTTTTTCAATCAGATTTTTAGAATTGGAAACGTCTTTACCAAAACATGATTTCACCTTATTGTTAGCATATTCTCTATTAGGAAGATATAATGTTGCTTCATTTTTAAAATTAAACAATTCTATAAAGGGCTCACTACAAGATTTCACACATAAAGAATCATTTTCATCAACTTGTATAAACTTAAAAGCTTCATATTCTTGTTGCATGTAAATCTGAAATTTTTTATCCTTTATACTTTTCGGAACAAGATGATTTTTCATACTTTCAAACCTGTAAGATTTTATTTATGGGTAAGAGAAATATCTTAACAAATCTTTGTCATCCAAGCTTATAGGTTCCCCAATTCTATCTTGGTTATTCTCATTTACCATTGTATGATTTTCACGAGGCTAAATTATTTCTTTCTGAATTTCTTTCTCATTCATGATGAGGTAATTGTAGGAGAGAGATAAAATTAAGATGACTGGAGCCTCATCATCACCAACCTTTAATTCTTCATTCAAATGTGATACCCTTTTGTTACATTCTTACAACAGCCTTGTCTTTTCTTTAAAATCTTTCAGTTTGTAAAATATAACAAAAAGACTTATTCATAAAAGAGAAGATGTGTGATCATCTTCTATACTTAGCTTGGTTTTTATAGCAAGAGATGCTTTTTTTGTAATGATCCCATAATTTATGTAGCACTTTATCATCCATCTCAAGAATTTCCAAGATTGTCGGATTTGGTATTTTCCCCTTTCTTGTAACTTTTTAATTTTGCATGATGATTTAATAGAGTCACCAATCCTGCATAGACAACTTGATATTTAATAAAGGAGAAGAAATAAAATACTGATCTTTCATTTTCAATTCCCCAGCAGAGTCGCCAAAAATATGTTGGCTAACAAATTTATCTTCTTCAAAATACCTTCACAAATAACTCGCAAATGCCCAAAAATGGAAGATAAAATGAAAACCAACACTTGAGTTACTTCCAATGGTTTTATGAAAGTTCTCTCTAAATTTTAATTTGAAGGTAAAACTATTGAAGATTGATGAAGACCACCGTACGGTGGAAGATGATGGAAGGTGAACCGTACGGCAAGACCATCATACGGTGGAAATAATATATTATTGCGGTGAAGGAGGGAGGAGGCATGTACGGTAGAAATGGACCATATGGAAGGTGAACCATACGGTAGAGACACTATGCAGTGAGGAGAAGGTGCGTATGCAACCGCCAGAGGATGTATCTCACGGTACAGATAGACCACTGTACGACGGAGGCAATCTCACCGTATAGTGAAGGACGAGTTGGTGTAACAGTCATTTGCACTGAATTCTGTAACGAATTACAGTGTGTATAAATGTTTGTGAGATTTTTTAGGAATGTGAAGGTTGATTGCAAGACAATTTGAGCCTGTGTAAAAATCTGGAGTGCATTGTATGTAAATTTGTTTACTATAATACAAAGTTTCTCAAGGGGTTTTTCGGTGGTGGGTTTTTTCCCGTAAGGGTTTCCCACATAAATCTCTATCTCATGTGTTTTATCCTATGTGTGCCTTTATTTTCTCTATTCTTATTTTTCCTATGCATCTCAATAGATTTTATCTTTATATAATTTCCCCTGTAAATTGACATTTGCAAGGCGTTTCCACAAGTAGCTTTCCTAACAAGTGGTATCAGAGCCAGACCCATTACCATTATTCTATTGGATAAGGTTGGTTGTTTGGGTAGGGTTGGTCATTGGTGTCAATTTGGTTCTAGTGGGAGTTAGTGAAGTGTTGATCTTGCAATCAAGATGGCAGGTACATTAGGGAGAATAGAAATTGAAAATTTTAATGGCACAAACTTTGAGTTGTGGAAACTTAAAGTTGAAGATATGTTGGTAAACCGAGATCTATGGACTGTTGTGTCTAGGAACAAGCCTTCAAACATGAAGCAGGAAGATTGGGATCTGGCAGATCGAAAGGTGAGAGGAATGATATGATTGACACTAGCAGATAGTGTTTTGTTAAACATCTATGAGGAGAAAACTTCACATTCTTTGTGGAAGAAATTGGGAGATATTTATCAGGGAAAATCCTTGGTAAAC
Source organism: Chamaecyparis obtusa (assembly GCA_027943335.1). Taxonomy (NCBI): domain Eukaryota; kingdom Viridiplantae; phylum Streptophyta; class Pinopsida; order Cupressales; family Cupressaceae; genus Chamaecyparis; species Chamaecyparis obtusa. The sequence goes on along the minus strand of BSBK01003138.1, from coordinate 147,677 downwards.
AAGCTCTTCCTAAGAAAGAAATTGTACTCTCTAAAGATGGATGAAGGAACTGTTGTGGCTGGTCATTTAAATGCATTCAATATGGTGATTGGACAACTGACATATGTTGGTGTGTCCATAAGTGAAGAGGAGCGTTGCATGTTGTTGTTGAGTTCGTTGCCTAATTTGTGGGATCATCTTGTGATGGCTATTGGAAGTATGACTACTCAGTTTAAAATGGACGAAGTAGTTGCTACTCTTTTGTCGAAGGAGATATGGAGGAGGTCTTTTGAGGTGGCTAAGGAGGCTCTTGCTATTCGAGACCAATCAAAGGAAAAAGGCAAGGACATGAAGTCTGAATCTTCTGGAAAGAAGTCCAAAGTGAAGTGCTAGAATTATGGGCAGACTGGTCATATCCGAAAGGATTGCAAAGAGAAGAAGAAGAAGAAAGTGGAGAGTTCTTCTGATTCTGAGTCTTCTGATAGTGACGGTGAAGATGCCAGCGGTGCTACTTTGGCTAATTGGTCATTTGATGATGACTGGTTTGATTAGTTTGGTCTTCATGTGAAAGATGGTAGTCACGATGCCATGTGTGACTCAACACTATAGTACGGTAGGAGTTGATGGCAGTGACGTAGGTGCCATGAGTGACTCGTCACCACAGATCAGTGGGAGTTTTGGCAGTGATGTAGATTCATAATTTGACGATGGATGAAATGTTATGTCATGGTAAACTCTTGAATGCATTTAGAGTTTTTTGGCATGATATTGTTATGTTCATATGGAGCATGTTATCTCTTTGGATGAGATGTTTTAGATCATGATTGTCATGCTTATGTTCCTGATTCTGCAGTTGGAACTTTGACATTGGTCTTGGTTTAGTTTTTTGTGTTTTGAGTACATTGATCATTTGCTTGGTACTTCATGATATTGTGGTTTTGCATTTGGAGTTTGGCATGGGTTGATCAGTTACAGGTGCTCATGGATACATGGAAACAAAAATGGTGTGCATACTTGGTGGTGATTTCTGTTAGCCGTGCTGAGTAGCTCTGTACTTCATCAAAGTGGGAGATTGTTGAAGATTGATGAAGACCACCGTACGGTGGAAGATGATAGAAGGTGAACTGTACGAAAAGACCACCATACAGTGGAAATAATATCTTATTGCGGTGAAGGAGGGAGGAGGCATGTATGGTATAAATGGACCATACGGAAGGTGAATTGTATGGAAAAGACACCGTGCAGTGAGGAGAAGGTGCCTACGCAACCGCCAGAGGATGTGTCTCATGGTATGGACAGACCACCATACGATGGAGGCAATCTCACTGTACAGTGAAGGAGGAGTTGGTGTAACGGTCATCTGCACCGAATTATAGTGTGTACAAATGTCTGTGGGATTCGTTAGGAATGTGAAGGTTGATTGCAAGACAATGTGAGCCTATAAAAAAATCCAAAGTGCATTGTATGTAAATTTGTTTACTGTAATACAAAGTTGCTTGAGGGGTTTTTTAGTGGTGGGTTTTTTCCCATAAGGGTTTCCCACATAAATCTATGTCTCATGTGTTTTATCCTATGTGTGCCTTTATTTTCTCTATTCTTATTTTTCCTATGCATCTCAATAGATTTTATCTTTATATAATTTCCCCTGTAAATTGACATTTGGAAGGCATTTTCGCAAGTAGCTTTCCTAACAAAAACTTCCTTCTTTAGATTTACAATGAATTAGAATGTTGATATGTTTTTCACCAGAAAGTAATAAAGGTACTCACATCTACTCAAAATCATGAGGTAGATGCAAAGAGATTAAATACAAAAAGAAAATAAATGTAAGAAAATGATACCGAGCCCACTTCCTTCACACTTATAGATGATAACTAAGTAAAGAAGGACATGAAGAGTGCAAACCCTTTCTAATAGATAATTTAATTTGAAAGCAATGTTTTAGAATTAATTATATGTACAAATTATAATGATAAATGATATTGGAAATAATTTCAATGAGGCTAAGCTCAACACAATATGAAGATAATAGTAATGAATTTAAAGACCCGTAGAGATTTATTCCATTCTTTCAATAGCAAATATGAGCTCAAAGACTCAAATTTTGTACAATAAAACTGCATGAAAAATAAAATATGCATGAAAAATAAAATGTGTTCCCTCCATACAATGAAAATAAAAAATATTCCCCCTTTTCTGTAGCACACAGGTTGTTGTTAAAAAAAAAAAAAAAAGCAGCCCCTTTTCCTTCCCATATCTTTACAATAAATAATTGCACGAGTCCTTATTCAATTTTTGTAACTAAATCTTGAAAAGATTATTAATTAATCTTTTCTTTTACCTTTCATCTTTCTTAAATATTTCATTTGTTTTCCCCCCTTTTTTAGCTGTGCTTAAATCTGATATTTAAAATATTGTAAAAAATGTTTCAAATTACTGCACATAAATGAGTGAGAAAACTTCAATTTCACCTCCAACTACTCTTTTATAATATATCATATGAGCTCTTAAGAGCATAAAATTAAATATGGGAACATTTAAGATCAAAATATTAGGTGGGTTGTCCTTAGATTTAAATAATTTGCAAGTTTATTTTGGTCACAATTTTGAACTGGCATGTGTGCCAAATTTGAGTGTCACGTTGAACCCGTTGAACCTATTGGAACAGTTGAACCTTGTTTAACCTATTGAACCTGTTGAAACTATTGAACATTGTTGAGCCTTATTGAAACTATGCATCCCAAAGTTCAAATTATAAAATATTCCCAAAATCATTTTCCTTCATTAATGAATTTTGCCTTTTCATTTTCATCTGTGTTGAACCTTTTAAACATGTTGGAACCTTTGAACCTGGTTGAACCACCTAAACTCTTCAAACTTTGGTTCAAGAATTATTTCAAATGTCACCCCTTATAAAATTTTGTCTCTATAAAAAATGTGACAAACAAGATTATGAAAATTTCATCTTTAACCATCGTTTATAAGATAAGGGCTTGATTTTTATTTTATTTTAAAGAACAATTAAATTGGGGGTGCCATAGGTAGATTAACATTCGCTCTATCAATTGTTTTGTGGCTCTCCTACTTGGCGTATAATTTTTTTTTTAAATTTCCTTTCATGGTGGATGTTTCTAGGGAGGATCTGTTAGGAATAGTCCCAAGAGATAACTAAGAGGGGGGAGGGGGGGGGGGGCGGGGCAGTAGGTGAATCAGTTATCTAGAAGTTTCAACTCTTTATGAAATTAAGTATACTTAAACATAAAGCACAAACACAATGAAATAACACTTGAATAGAACACCAATATTTCAGTTATGGGGAAACCCAAATAGGTAAAAACCCCAGTGGGAATTGACACCCACTAATAATCTACAGTAGTGTTTTATGATCCTTGTTAGACCTGGTCGAGGGTCAAACCCTTTTAGGAGTCTTTTACATTTAACCTAGTTAGGGATGAGGACGCACTGTCCGAGAACACACTATGCAAAGGGGCAAAGGCTACAACCTTTTGAATAACAAATACATACTATATATGGATCTTGGTGAACTGTGCTTTGACCTTCTACCTGGATTAGTTCCAATGTATAGCACGAAATCTTTACTTGGTCACATAGACCTTCTGCTAATGGCTCAACACTTCACACACTCTGCTCTGCACTTCACAATCTACTCTGAACCATGCTTTAGCAATCACAAATGACTGCCTATAAATATCTTTCCTCCAAATGATATAAGAAATTTGGCATGTTAGAACCACCTTGAAATCATTTAAAGAAACCACAACATACTCCAATAATAATTCTATCAGCTCTACTAAGCACGCAACACAATCTAGGACCTATCCAGTATTAATAGATATAGACACATGCTAGACACTGTCGGCTCTACCAAACTAGCTTAAAATTTCTCCTCAAGATGAACTACATTATCCGCTCTTAACCAGAAATTCTTAACTCTTCTCCAATCCATAATCCAAGGGTGCATACTGACATGATAAGTGCAACTCATGAACCAATATAATCTTTGTCAGCTCTTATGAACAAACACAAGAAACTTCTACTGGTGAATAATGACTGCATAACATCACTTCTACTAATCATCAGACACTACATCCATGATTGTAACATCACTAAAATGTCTTCATCACATATCCAAAGGCACAAGGCTCCATGATGACTATACAGACAATCACTCATAGAACACTGCCTGTAACTCAATCAGGAACACTACTAACACAAGCTACTGCATAACTATCTATACTAACATTTAACCTCTACATCCATGATATCATGGTGATAACATGTCCATGCTACATATACTCAAGGCTTACTGCATAAGTCTTCCATGTATGCTACTTACTGTTAAATAGTAAAGTCCACCAAGATAAATGAGAGTGGGGGGGGGGCTGAATCAGTTATCAGATAAATATAACTTTTATCAACTTCAATAGATTTTAACCATGTAAGCAATTTAACCAGAAACCATAAAAATATATACATGCACAATAACACAATGACACAAGATATATTGACTGGGGAACCTCTTGATCAAAGAGTAAACCCCGATGGGAATGATGTCCACAAAAGATGCACTAATATGAATATTCCTTGTGAAAGGATGGACTCTATTAGGAGTCTTATGAAATAAATTCAATGCATATGAATTCCTCTTAGGAGATTTTGAATCCCTATTAAAAGATTCTAACTTTGCTAGGAGTTATGGATGATAGAAGGACACACTGCCCAAACAGCTTCAGGGTAAGATCACCAAACTCACTATCCAACTAATCTTTGTATTACTCAACATAATAATACCAAAAGATTACTGACCTCAACAATTCAATACTCCTTTGATTATGCCAAACTGCACCAACTCCTTCTCCAGATCTCAATACCAGATCTCAGTACTTCGCATATCCTCTTTCAACAATTTCACTTTCACAATACACTTACATTCATCACATTCCATATAAAAACAAGGAATGCATTCCTTCCTTTATACCACACTCAAGTAATTACAAATGAGTCGGCATACAAATTACAAAAAAAAAAAGTTTCCACATGTTACATCAAAATTACACAAAACTTTTGACTTTCAGTCAATATAATTCTTCACTCGTGTGACCTCAGATCATGTTCTCTTAACCATGTCACTATTAACATGTCTCTAACTACTCTCTAACTATGCATAACTAGATCCCATCCCGATTAGGAGATATCATCTGATTTCCACAAACCGCTACTCAGGAACGCTGCCTAAATACTGCTTCCATTGATTTTCTCATAACTTCCATGAATAAATGAATTATTGTCTGTGCTCTTAACCACAATCTAATAACACATCATAGAATAAGTCCTCAACTATGCATAGCTTCATCTTCAATATCCCAAGTGTGCTAACTCAAACACTATCTGCTTCTCTACTAATCTTCAGTAGATCATTATGTTGACATCAATGACAATCAAAATCATGAATGCAACAACAACTACTAAAGAATGGCTACTAATAATCCATCATAGGATATATTGAACATTCATTCCTAACAATCTCTCCCATTGGCATTGATGGCAACATAGATGAAAAAACATCCAAGTTCCATAAATCCAATCACTGCAACACTGCTACATTGAAAATGCTTCAAGTCTTCTTCATCAATCAAATCTTGCTTTTTTTTCCTATTCAGTTCTCTCCAATAGATAGTACAAATGGTTTTTCATGTACACTTCTCCCCCATTGACATCAATGACAAAAATTTCATCATTATGTCAACAACAACTTGAATGTCAAAAGACATTGTTCAAAAAATACATTCACTAGAGTCCTCATGACTCAGCTCAGATACACATACTCCCCCATAGAGGAAGTACCAACATCCAATCTAGAAGAAAAAATAGGGTTCGTATACCACTAGACAAATGTAACAATCTGCATCACTTCTCAAAAGTAGGGTGGGGCATAACCCCAAGCATACCTCTCAGATACTCAAATGTAACCTTAGGCAAAGGTTTTGTAAATATGTCTACAATCTACTCCTTTGTGCTTATGTACTCAAGTCTGACTTCTTTATCTGCTACTTTCTCTCTCACTACATGATACTTTATCTCTATATGCTTTGTCTTAGAATGTAACACAGGGTTCTTAGACATACTAACTATGTTGTTGTTGTTGTCACAATGTATAACAATAGGTTCAACAAATTTTACTCCAATATCCATCAGTATTTTCTTCATCCAAATTATCTGGTTACAATTGTTTGTTGCTGCTACATATTTTGCTTCCATTGTGCTTTGTGAAATACAATTTTTCTTCTTGCTTAGCCAAGATACCAATCTTCCTCCAAGGAAAAATGCTCCAACACTGGTGCTCTTTTTATCATCAACACTACCTCCCCAATCAGCATCGGTATATGCACATAGGGTAAAATCATCAAATTTTTCATACCACAATCCATACTCAAGTGTGCCTCTTAAGTACATTAGTATCCTCTTTACTGCTTTATAATGTGATTCTCTAGGTTCAACTTGAAATCTTGCTACAATTCCAACTGAATGTGCTATATCAGGTCTTGTATGAGTCAAATACTGCAATCCTCCAATCATAGATCTATACTTCTTCTGTTCTAGTGGAGGAGTCTCATCTGTGCTAGATAACTTATGTCAAGTTACCATAGGTGTTCCAACTAGCTTACAATTCTCCATTTCAAATCTCTTCAATAAATCATTCAAGTACTTTGTCTGACTTACAATGATACCATCACTATTCTGTGTTATCATCAATTCTAAAAAGTATTTCATCTCACCAATCATACTCATTTCAAATTCAATCTTCATTTCATTTGTAAATTTATCACTAGCTTCATATTCTCCTCCAAAGATAATATCATCACCAAAAATTACTACAACCAACAAACCATTTTCAATTACTTTTGTATATAGGTTTCTATGAGCTATGCCTTTTGTAAATCCTAATTTTAACAAATACTTATCCAATCTCACATACCAAGTTCTAGGTGCTTGCTTCAGTCCATATAAATCTTTCTTCAGTTTGCATACCATGTCTCCTTCTTGAGTTAAAGGAAAACCTTCAAGCTGCTCAATGTAAACTTCTTCTTCCAATTCTCCATTCAGAAATGTTGACTTCACGTCCATCTGATACACTTTGAATTTCTTAAAAGCTGCACAGGCCAAAAACATTCTTACTACTTCAATTCTTGCTATTGGTGCAAAATTTTCTTCATAAGCAATTTCTTCTTGCTGTGAGTATCCTTTACATACCAATCTTTCTCTGTTCCTTACCACTTCTCCTTGTTCATTCATGTTGTTTCTGAATACCCATTTTGTTCCTATAACATTCTTATCTTTAGGTCTAGGGACCAATTCCCATGTTTTAATCTGATCTAGTTATTCTTTCATAGCTTTAATCCAATGTTCATCTTCAAAATCTTCACTAGTAGATTTAGGTTCAATTTGAGAAATCAAACATAACTATTCTTGTACCTTATTTTGATTCTGAACTCCTCTGTCTATGCTACCAATTATCTACTCAACATGATGATTCCTTGATAGATTCATGTTAGGTGTCACTGTCTCAGATCTTACTTCAGGTGTCGGTTCTTCAATGACCTCACTATGGATTTCATTCAACAAATCACTGTCAGTTTCATAAAATAATTCAGTAGTCTAGGGGTTAGGCCAGGGTTAGGTCTAGGGTGAGTTCCTTCATCTGATTCATCATCAAGCATTCTTTCCTGAATTCTGAATTTTTCATCAACTTTAACATTTGCACTCTCAACAATATTCTTAGTTATCTTATTGAAACATCTACAAGATTTTCTCTTCAATGAATAACCAAAAAATATACCTTCATCACTTCTAGGATCAAACTTTCCAATGTCATCATCTCTCTTAATATAACATTTTCTTCCAAAAATTCTAAAATACTTAACTAATGGTGCATGTCCAAACCATAGTTCATAGGGTGTCTTGTCTGTGTCTACTCTAATTTGTACTCTATTCATTGTATACATGGCTGTGTTTACTACTTCTCTCCAAAATATCTTCGCTAAGTCATTCTCAAATAACATAGCTCTTGCTGCTTCAGTCACTGATTTGTTTCTTCATTCTACAATGTCATTTTGTTCAGGTGTCCTAGGGGCTGAAAATTGTCTCTTAATACCATTTACTTCACAAAAGATGTTAAATTCTTTAGAAGTAAATTATTCACCTGCATCTGATCTCAAACATTTAATCTTCATTCCATATTCATTCTCAACTTTAATCTTAATTATCTTAAACTTATCAAATACTTTAGATTTTTCTTTAATAAATGCAATCCACACCATTCTCATAAAGTCATCAACAAGAATCATAAAATACCTTTCTCCATAGAATCCTCTAGTCCTTGTAGGACCTCTCAAATCTATATGAACAATCTCCAACTTCTCTGTTGTTGTAAACTTCTTGCTGGGAAATGAGCTTCTCTTCTGTTTAGCCATCACACATTCTTTACACATCATGTTAGTAGGCTTCATAATTTTAGGCAAATATCTTACTGCAAGTGTAGTACTTACTTTCACAATGTTATCAAAGTTTATATGAAAAAATATTTTGTGCCATAACCAACTGTCACCAATATTAGTAATCAAACATGTCATCTTAGTAGGATTCAACTTAAATACATTACCTCTGGTTCTAGATCTAGTACCAATCAGATTTCCATCTCTATCTTTTATCACACATGTTTTCTTAGTAAACCAAACTTGATATCCCTTATCAACTAATTGTCCAACACTCAAAAGATTATGTTTCAAACCATTCACAAAGTAAACATCATCAATATTAGTCTTTCCATCAAGAGTAATAGATCCTATACCTTTAATCAAGCAAGGTACATTATTTCCAACTCTAACAACTCATCCATCATAATTGTTAAACATTATGAACTTTTTCATGTCTCTAGTCAGATGATGTGAACAACCACTGTCTATAATCCAATTAGCTTTCTTTTCTACTTGATAAACTAAATCCTTTTCTTCCTTAATTTTAGTTTTAGGATTTTCTTCTTTAATTGCTACAAATCCTATATCATCATTTTTCTCAATATCACTTTCACTCAAAGATTTCTCCAAACTAGTTTCAAGTTCTTCATCATTTGCATAGTAACATTCTTTAGATCTTCTAGGATTAAAGTTCTTCCTATACTTCTTGACTCTTTTAGGACATTTAGATGCAAAATGACCATATTCTTGACAAGTCCAACATTTAAAAATTTTCTTACCATCTGGTTCTCTCTTCACAAGAAAGGCAATACATTCTTCAATCTTCCTATCTTCTTCATTTATAGATTTGTTGCTGCTAGTATAATCTCCAATCACATTGATGCTTCTTGACAAAGTAGGATGAACACTAAGAGCATTGAATGTTGTCTCCATTCTAGGTAGGTCTCCTGATAACCTCAGCTTCATTTTAGCTACTTCCAAGAAGAGTCTCTCTTGTAAAGTTCATAGTACAAGGTATGACTTGTTCAATCATATGTGTTGTCTGCTCAAATGCAAGAGTCAATGTCCTCAGAATTTTCCATATCACTTCATTCTCTATCTTTGTTCCACCACATGATTTTATACCTACAACAATCTCTGACATTCTACCAATATAACTTCTAACATATTAATCTTCCATCATTCTTATATCTTCAAAAGCACATATCCAATTATGTAATCTGACTTTCTTTGCATGTTCATCACCTTCAAAAGTAGATTGTAAAGCAAACCAAATTTCATGAGATGTTTTCAAATATTTTACCTGACTATACTCATTCTCTGGAAGAGATGACAAGAGTACTTCTCTAGCAAGTATGTTACACATGAATAGATCTCTTTCATCATTAGTACATGTTTCAATGTTATCTTCATCAATGATAGTCTTCACGTTCTTTGTAATCAACCAATAACCTAGTCCTAAACATAGTAGATGTGTCTTCATCTTTTCTTTCCAACTATCAAAATTAGGGCTTTCTTTCCTGAAATTTGGCATGGATCTCCTTAAGTTGTTAAAATTTTCTTTCAAGGACTTGTTGCTCTAATACCAATTGTTAGAAAGTAAAGTCCACTAAGATAAGTGAGATGAGGGGGGTGAATCAGCTATCAGATAAATATAACTTTTATCAACTTCAATAGATTTTAACCATGTAAGCAATATAAACAACAACCATAGAAAGATATACATGCACAATAACACAATGACACAAAATATGTTGACTAGGGAACCTCTTGATCAAAGAGTAAACCCCGGTGGGAATGATGCCCACAAAAGATGCACTAATATGAATATTCCTTTTGAAAGGATGGACTCTATTAGAAGTATTATGAAATGCATTCGTTACATAGGAATCCCTGTTAGGAGATTTTGAATCCTTGTTAAAAGATTCTAACTCTGTTAGGAGTTATGGAAGACAGAAGGACCCACTACCCAAACAACTTCAGGGTAAGATCATCAAACTCACTGTCCAATTGATATTTGTATTAGTCAATAGAATAATACCAAAATATTACTAACCTCAATAATTTAATACTCCTCTGACTGTGCCAAACCACACCAACTCCTTCTTCAGATCTCAATACTAGATCTCAGTACTTCACATATCCTCTTTGAACAATTTTGTTTTCACAATACACTTACATTCATCACATTACATATAACAACAAGGAATACATTCCTTCCTTTATACCACACTCAAGTAATTACAAATGAGTCTACATACAAATTACAAAAATAAAATTTTCAACACGTTACATCAAAATTACACAAAACTGTCAGCTTTAAATCAATATAATTCTTCACTCGTGCAACCTCAGATATTTCACTATCAACCATGTCACTATCAACATGTCTCCAAATTCTCTCTAACTATGCATAACTAGATTGCATCCCGATTAGGAGATATCATCCAATTTCCACAAACCACTACTCAGGAACGCTGCGTGAATACTACTTCCACTGATTTCTCATAACTTCGCTAAATAAATGAATTACTATTTGTGCTCTTAACCACAATCTAATAACACATCATAGAAAAGTCCTCAACTATGCATAGCTTCATCTTTAATATCCCAAGTGCGCTAACTCAAACATTGTCTACTTCTATGCTAATCTTCAGTAGATCACTATGTTGACATCAATGGCAATCACAATCATGAATGCAACAACAACTGCTACAGAATGGTTGCTAATACTCCCTCATAGGATATATTTAGCATTCATTCCTGACACTTACTATATGTTTTCATCAATGAAAAACATACAGTCACCACTGGTTTGCTGTTAAATCTCCAACAAGATCCCCCTCTCCCCCTGGTGACCCTGTTTTACCTCCACCCAGTCTTCTTTTGTCTAACTCTGAAAAAGATATCATGGTAGGTACTTTAGATTCCCTGCCCCTCTCTAGGCCCAAGGATGACTGGAAAGAGTGTTAGTGGGGACCCAAACTATTGAGTTGGATCCCTCAATATGTGTGGAAAGTTTCACAGAAGAAGGCAGTTAGATCGTTCTCCCCGACTCCATTGTGCATAAAACTATGGCAGAATTTCACCTGGCCGTAGTTGGACAATTCTACATGTGTTTGTGAGTTTGTAACCTACAACACAACACTTCAATAGGATAATAACATCACTTTTTAGAGGAAAATAAAGATTCAATTGAAAATGCTAACAAGAAAAAGCATCTTATTGCTCTCTAATTCATGTGAGTATAAAATAGGGGTTAGTTGTTCTCAGATTTTACCCTTAAAATAGTGACAATCTACACTAAAATGAGAGATTCAAAGTGCATGTAAACAGCCTAAATGAGAGCATGAAATCCTAATTTCTTCCATTAAAACCCAAATTGAAGTGTTTTCTACTTAATAAAAGCTTGAAATCATGGAAAACAACTATCAATCCAAGCATTAGTTCACAAATTCTCCAAAGCATGAGAGTTCATAATCATGGATCATGAAGCCTCAAATCTATGAGAAAATGAAAGTCTAAACATTAAGATTGGAAGCAATTAGCAATATGTCAAAAAAAAGCCTTTCAAAAACCTAAAGGAGCTAGAAGAAGAAGGAAAGCCTTTGAAAGCTCTCTTTTATAAGATTTGGAAGAGACTCTGTGGTCGAGATGCATCCATGAGGAGTGGCTGAGATGTATCTTGGCTTGATCCTTGATCCATGTGAAAGCCTCCTTGTTTTAAGTTGTGTTTGTTGTGTCTATTTGATTTAGGAGATATTTATGTATTTTCATAATTAATAACTCTAGCCTTTGCTTTTGATGGGGTTTAAGTAATTAAATAGGCCTAGAGTTAATAACCTTGATTTTTGCTTGAACTTTAGTGATAAATGCTTGATTTAGAAATTGATGGGGTTTAATGATTTTTTGAGAATTTATAATAATAATCAGAGATCAAATTAGCATAATTAAGGTTACATACCAAATTAAGGGCAAATAGGGCCCTAGGTACTGTTAGCCTAGTTTTAGGTGATTACATTTGCCCCTCTTTAAATTGCTTTGTGAATAGAATAGGAATTCAAAGAAAATCTTATTCAAAGCTTGATTCAAGAGGTTTATAGAGTAGTGAGAACTACTTTGAAATTTGAGAATTCCAAGCTTGATTGAACGAAATCCTACCTGGTTTCCAAAAAGCTGTCAATTCTAAACTTGATTGAACACAAATTGACAATACTGATTCTGAGCCTGATTGAATGAAAACTGATAAAAGAATTCTGAGCTTGATTGAACGAATTCTTGCTTGGTTTCCAAAAAAAACTATCAATTCTGAACTTGATTGAACGCAAATTGACAATACCGATTCTGAGCTTGATTGAACGAAAACTGATAAAAGAATTCCAAGCTTGATTGAATGAATTCTTGCTTGATTTAGAAACTATCAATTCTGAGCTTGATTGAACATGAATTGACAATACCGACTCTGAGCTTGATTGAACGAAGATCAATATGAGATTTGAAAAGAATTTTCAGTTGAAATTAACAGTCTCAGCTTGATTGAAGAGAACTATCATGCCCCTGGGGTTGAAAATTTTGATTCAAAGCATTAAATTTTGGTATGATTATGCCCCCTTGGGACTGAAAATGGAACAAATTGGAATAAACTGATTAGGGTCAAGCATAGATCGATTAGAAAGAATTTTCAAGCTGTTTAGATCGATTAAAGTGCCTAGAAGCACTGTTTGACCAAGTTTGACCAAGAATTTGAGAAAATTAACCCAGCTTGACTTGTGTTGAAATGATATCCTAGCATATAAATCTGATTTGTCTTGCTCTTTGCATCAGTTTCACACCATTTTGCCCCTATTTCACTGTGCTTTGACCATTTTGACTTGTTCCCTTTGTTGAATATTAATGTAACTCTTTTTTTATGACATTGAGCTGATAACAATCACCTGTTTCAATTTCGGTCCCAAGATTAGACCTCTGTGATGTCTAATGAAGAAAGTCCCTTAAGGCCCCAGGGCTCCCGGGAGGCTTAAATAGGCCAAAAATTAACTTTTTACTATTCATTTTCACTTTTACCCCTTAGAAATTCATGGAGCTCTGAGTAGACATGGTATTCCCCATGGAGAAGCATCGATTTGAGAGGGGCAGATGACACGACCGCCTGAGGCATTATCAGGCACCTGTGAGTATTTGATAAATGAACCTTTTCAATTTCATGCATTTCCATGCATTTTATAGGCCAATTAGTGTTGCCTCGCATCCAGTATACAGGATCGTATTGTGTCAAACTTGTGTCACCTCTCAGATTCTAGATCACATCTGGTATTTCTTGGATCACACCGCAGCGGGTTGCATCTGGCAAAATTCAAATGTTTTTAGCCAAAGTTTAGGACAGGTTCGCATCTGGTATACCAAATCGCACCCCGTATTTCTTGGATCGCACCCCGTATTTCTTGGGTCACACATGGTTTTAGGGTTGCATACAGGGTTTCTTGAATCACATTTGATATTTCAGAATCGCATCCAATTTTTTTTATTTCTTAGTGCAGTTAACTTGTCCTTCTGATATTTTTGAGCATATTTGCGTCAACTGCCTTTGGTCTAACTCTAACATAGTGCCCCTATTTTCTATTGTGTAGGTCGAGTTCCTAGTTGTATCCTTTAGATCACCATGACCGGCCTAGGTGTTGGCTCTTTGGGATCAGTTGAGTGATGTTGAGCAGTAGATCATATGATGTTGCGGTTTATGTAGCTTAGCCGATTTACCTCACATTAAAGTAAATCAAGGTCTTCTCATAGTACTGGTGGAGTGATGGCATTCAAAGCATAACACCTTCCATTTACCAACTGGTGAGATGACAGTCACCCATGAGGACATGTGGAGGATTCTGCATGTATACGTGATGGGACACCGCATTGAGTACGAGGCCTCTGGACCTGCAGCGATTGCTGATGTGAGGAGACTATTTAGGGATGATACTATCGATGGTCATTATCTAAGTTGGGACCATATGGTCACCAACTATGCGCCTCTACCTATATACCTAGCTGGTTTGATAGGAGGCATCATGATGCCAGATAGGGGCCAGCATGGTTTTATGTGCGACTGATTCCGTGTGATAGGGAAAATGATCCAGAGTCTTGGGAGTTATGCCTAGGGTAGCTACATACTAGCTCACTTGTATCATGAGTTACATGAGGTGGTTTATCAGTATTCCCACTCCATGACTATAGGGAGCGTTGTATTACAGATCTGGGCATGGGAGCACATCCCTATGACTCTCCCTATTGTTGATAGGTACTGCGACGTTGGGTCACCGTATATTTACATGTATATAGGATTCATTCAGCAGCCCCACCTGGGAAAGTTAGAGTACTGGTGCCATCTATTGGATGATGTGACTGAGGTAGAGTGGTGACCATATCATGATTGTGAGGCTTGGCCCTCTGATGTCAGGCAGATGCCCTTTTTCTTTCAGAGTCGGTACCTGGTCGGGCGGACCCACTATGTGATTGAGTAGTTTTTGGTTACTCAAGTCTATCATTAGTATGGATGTGTACAAGGCATGTCATAGGAGAGTTTCCAATATGCACGCATCAAGAGTGAGGAGGCTCAGTGGGGAGCCAGATTAGTATATGAGATAGCCATTCATGAGATTGCACAGATGCGGGCTGTAGCTTGCGACTATCAGGTTAGTGTCTGTGATGCTAGGGTGATGGATGAGTATCATACCCATTACATGAGGTATCCTTATCCTTGATTCACTACTCTCGAGGATGTTGTTCCATGTATTGAGGATGCTCTTGATTACGATCCTGAGGATGATGTTGTCGGGTGAGCTTGCGATGGACGTGGTGGGAGAGATGGAGGTAGAGGTGCCGGCAGAGGGGGAGGAGATGGAGGTGGAGCCCATAGAGGTAGAGGAGATGGAGGAGATGATAGAGGTGGTGGAGGTGGAGCAGTAGGTGGTAGCCGAAAGTGGGCCTCAGGAGGTGACACTAGTCATCGGCAGTAGAGAGTACGGGTCACCCCTCCCTAGAGAGACATAGGACCGCTATTGCACAAAGATCAACATGCATAGTGACCTACTAGAGGAGATTAGGATCAGTGATAGACATGATAGGATCCTCTAGTAGGTGGTGACAGTGATAGACTTTCACAGTGTGAGTAGGAGAGAGCAGCATTGAGGTTACAGGTGGCTACCCTCACAGCACAGTTATCAGAGAGGGACTCATAGCTAGCTCAGGTTCAAGCTGAGAGGGATACACAAATAGCCCAACTGAGAGGTGATAGGGATATTCAGTTGGCATAGTTGAGAGCTGAGAGGGATAGGTATGCACATACAGCCACCCATCAGGGACAGTGGGCCACATATTACTTCACCTTGTATTGTGTTGTGGTTCCTACCACACAGAGAGCTCCATTGTATTCGGTCATTGCTCAGCAGTCAGAGGGGGCCTTGCCACCACTACCACCACATCATAGGGTGGATGCACCCCCTCCTGATCCTCCTACAGAGGATGAGGGGGCTAGTGGGACATAGACTATTCATGTTGTATTTTTGGACATCTTGTATATCATGATATATCTTGTATCTGTACCATTTTTTGTATCATTTGTACTATCATATCTCCTGGACTCTATTTCATGCTTTTGATACTTTGTTTCATGCTTTGATATGTTGATACTCTAATTCATTGGTGACCTCTGATAGATACCCTCGCTCATGGACATTTTTGATTATATATTGATGCTCGTACTAATTTTTCCATTGGTATTCTATATATGATGTGTCTCATCTTTCATGCTTTCAATTTCTGCACATGTGATATATGATGTTTGTCTTATGCTCGAGATTTTTGATGTGATAGTCATGCTTGGTCTAGAGTAGATAAAGTGATGATAAAATGATGTCATAATACATTTCACTAATATATACTCATGTTTTTGTTATTTTCAAAGCTTCATGAATGTATGGATGTATGGATGTATGAGATGGATTGCGATAGTATGTATGGACATCTCACTCTTATTTATGTATGAATCGATGTGAATGCAAAATGCAAGTGGTTTTATGTTATGAAATGATTTATGAATTTAAATGAATATCAGTGATTTGTACTCCATTTTTTTTATTCTATTGCTTATGATTCCATGATGCACTTGGTCAAATGGTTAATATTTAAGTATTTTCAGCTCATACCATGAATGTTTTAGATAGATGTTTAGCTTACATCATTGCTTTTAGAATAAATCTCAGTTGATAACATTGCCTCTAATAGTTGAATCCACATTTCAAGCTAATGCAAGACTAAAATGAATGCAGCTAAATTAAAATTAATGCAATTTAAAATGAACTTCAATGCAACTAAAGACAATGAAATGCATCTAAATGAATCCTAATGCAAATTAACATGACATGCAACTAAAATGAAATGCAATTAATATGAAATGCACCTAGACACCTAGGATAGTCATTGTTTTATTCAAAGCGAGTTGTTTTCATCATAGAACCTTTGTGTTAGCGGGACCTCTAGAGGATAGTACAATTTTCACGAATAGATTTAGAAATTCTAAAAATATGAATACCTCCTCATCATTCACCATGTTGAAAGACAACCTAAACATTAAAGCACCCAGCTATAAATGTTGTCAGTTATTTCCTGATGTATCTTTGTTAGTTGCTAAACAAGTAAGGAAATAGATCCAACCTCACTAAGGCTTTCATAGGAAATAGGTCGAGGTATACATGGCATTCCACTACAAGGTGGAGGCACTTATAAGTAGACACCCATTCCCCATGATCGCCTTAGATCATTGGATTTATTATCACAAATAGAAAACAAAGAAAATATCATGCCCCCAGTCCTCGTTTCTCTTAGTCCAAAACATCATCGAGTTACTCATGGAAGCATAACTTAGCAACAATTGATAATAAGAAAAAGAAAGATTCTTTATCCCTTAGCATGTTCATCGTATTTACAGAATATAAACAGATAATTGTGATTATAGCATTGAAAAACACTCTTGATCTATTTTGGCAAACACATGCTTTAAGAATTATTACCAACAATTCATGTCTTCATTGATAAGTGTCTCACCTGTTGTAGTTCTTAGAAACATTGTTTTCATAATGACACTGCGTTAAGAAACACATCTTGAGATCTAGCTGGTGGGTGTTGAGAAACACCATTTGTCATAGTTTATAGTCAGTTGCGGACAAGGGTGTGTTGGAAATATTCAGGGATTAACCGAGTTACTGAGAGGGGAGGGGTGAATCAGTAACTTTGAATTTTCTTACAATTACAGATGTATTAACATATAGTTCACTTTTTCTTTATGCATATAGAAAGCATGAAACTTAAAAGCATTCACAACAATGACACATAGATTTGGTTACCTAGAAACCTTCCAAAAAGAAAGTAAAACTGGGGTGGGGATGAAACCCACAAAGCTTTAGTACCGCAGAATAAAGTTGGCTGGTTAAGGCTTACAATTTGATCACTTCTGATGATCTGCCCTGTTAGGAGCAATAAGGATTGCTAAATCCACCTTGTTAAAGGATTTACAGACATACAATGAAGTATGCACTCGGTAAAGAGATTTTACAACAGACTGTTAAGTCTACCTGGTTAAATGATTTTAGTACTGATTCACCTGTTAGGATGAAATAGTAGATCTCTTGCTTTGCAACTGGATTGTTGATTGAGATTCGCTGAATGTACTGATCACCTTCTATGATGAATTTGTCTTTGCTATTCCCTATACTGCTGTAGCCCTTTGTAATTCGCTTATCTCTGCCTTTTCTTTTTATTCACATACATACTCCTATAATTTCATGTTGACATTTTTACAACATTGTGTATATACAAGTCTAAACAATTAATTACAATTACAAAGTCAGCTTGACAAATAAACATAAGTGCCACTAAATCGGCCCAAGTATGGTTACACGGTTCTTGCAAACTAACTCGGTGACTTTTTGATACTCGGCGTCCATTGCATTACTCAGCATCATCATGCACTCAGTAGAAGTGAAGGCACGGTTCATACTAACCACTCGGTAGGTTTTGAACTCGGTAAATACTGGTGACTCAGTAGACATAATGTTACTTGGTTTACACTGTCCTGCTCGGTTTGCATTATCTTGATCGGTTTGCACTGTCTTGCTCGGTTTGCACTGTCCTGCTCAGTTTGCACTATTCTGCTCGGTTTGCATTGTTCTGCTCAGTTTGCACTGTTCTGCTCAGTTTGCACTATTTTGCTCGGTTTGCACTATTCTGCTCGGTTTGCACTGTTCTACTCAGTTTGCACTATTCTGCTCGGTTTGCACTGTTCTTCTCAGTTTGCACTCAGAATGCAAATAAGTGTTGTCACTAGTGGCAATTCTGCTTAATGCCAACAATCTCCCCCTTTGGCATTAGTGACAAAAACACTTATTGCTCAAAACTTATATACATGAATCATACTGAGATTTATTTTGATTTTTTTTTAAAAAAAAATTTGTCTTTTTAAATTTGTCTTTGTCATAGGGCTTTATACATTATCTCCCCCTTTCAATGTGCTAACTTTTTCATCTATACAAATCTCCTTCTATACATATCTCCTTCTATACATATCTCCCCCTTTTTGATGATAATGCCAAAGGTGTATATACAAGTGATTTACAGAGAGAATCCAAAATTTGATAGAAAATTAGAATGTACCTTCATGATTAGTGCCAGGGTTCTGTCCCAATTTTCTTGTAGAATCTTGCATGTTTGGATTGCAATTTGGACTTCTACAGAGAGTTCAATCATGTGATCTTCTATAGAGAACTGATTGTCATGAATCAATGTTTTGGAATGTTCAATGTGCTTATACATTGTATTCATGATGGGAAGGATCATGTTCTGGATGTCTAGCAGTGTGGACTGGATCCTTGTGTCTTCTTTTAGTAGATCTGACTACATATTTGATAGGTATGAGACTTTCATGTGATGAGCAGAGCTTGAACTTGGTTCAAGTCGTAGCTTCTGTATGCTAATCTTCATATCCTCATCCATTTTATTCATTTTATCCTTAACATCCTTTGTGAACTCGGCAATATTGCACAGTCTGGCCAAAAGAGAGGTGACATTCGAATAGGTGGATTCAATATTTGACAAATCTGAAGACAATTCTACTTGATTAATAGCTATGTGCTGAGCAATGTTCTCAAGCACTTTATTGTTGAATCTCTTCTCGGCTCTTTCAACTAACTTTTCTGTCCCAGATGAATCCTCATTGTATTTATTTACTGCTTCAGCTAATTGTAGCAAAACATGTTGAGAGGAGTCTACTTTAATACCTAATGCATCAGACAAAATGTCTTTAGCATCCTTAATGATTTGATATTCCTTGTCTCTCTCCTCTTTAAGCTTCTTTTGCTTTGCTTTCCTTTGGAGGATTTCACCTATATTTTGCATTTGGTCCACTGATAGATTTGCAAAATCTAATGTTGAAATCTCTATTTCTTCATCTAGGTCTATATCCTCTACTATATTCTTACCCAAAAATTTTATACTCGGTAGAGCCTTAGGCTTATCTGTACTTAATGCCTTAGTAGTAGTAACAATAGACATAGTAGGACTGGCTATAGAGACTGGCACACTATCTACTGGAGAACTTAAAATATTTACACTTGTAGAATCAAAAACTGGAATACTTACTACTGGAAAACTTGATGAAGTGGGAGACTGCAACTCGTTAGAAGAAATGGTGGTTGCTTCTGTTGTTGCTATAGGTGATTGGAAAAAAGTTGAAGTTGTCACAACCATGCTTGAAGGTGTCTCCGGGCTAGATGTAGAAACTTTTACTGGAGAGGTAGGAAGTGATGCAATGACTTTTGCTGCTACCCTCATAGTATCATCTACCTCAGTGGCTTCTTCTTGTTCATCACTGTCATCTTCAATATCTTTTATTATTACTGTTTCAATACTCAGTTGGTGAAGATGGTATATGTTCTTCCATGTGGCATTTGCAGCCTTCACAACCGATTCAATATTGTTGATCTGAATCAAACAAGTATTGAACTTTAGTGTCATCTTACTTTTATTTTCCTTTAATGCCTTCTTTACTTCATTTTTCAAGCTCGGCATTAACTATCTCAAGGTTTGATCAAATATGTCTATCACAGTTTGCTTTGCATTGCTCCATCTCATTTTTATTGGATTTAATAAGACTGCTGGAACCTGTGGGGCTATTTCATCAGGAGAGTATTTCCACTGTCCCATCTTTTCAATAACAGCATCTTCTATTTCCTTCTATTCTATTTCCGATCTGGTTTCATATTTAAAATATTTTATGTTACTTACTCCAGATCCTGATCCATCTCTAAAAATTTTGATCCTCTCTTGAAAGTTTAGAGGAGGCCTTTTGAATACTATATCTTTGTCTGCCTTGTCTGCCTTATCTGCCTTACCTCTTGCACTTCTCCTTGTAAATACAGTAGTGGGAGGCTTAGGTGCCTTAGTGATGAAAACCTTTCCTTTCTTCTTTGCAGGTTCTAGTTCCTCTGTTTTCTCATCCTTTTCCTCTTCTTCTTCATCGTTATCTCCTTTGTCCTCGGTTAGCATTTTCATTTTGGCTATCCTCTTCTTTCCTTTGTTTACCGCCTGTGGAAGTTTTATGCTTAATTCAATTCTCACCTTTGCTTCATCATATGTTCCAAAATATGGAGCTTTGGGATTAACAGGCTGATTAAGAAGGGCTTCAATGATATTCTTGGTTTCATCAATATTTACCTCATAAGGAAGAGGTTTTACATATACAATCCTCGGTTTAGCTGCTTGAATATATACATTGTCATAGTCTACCATGAAACAAATGTCATCCTTGTAATTCTCCACCAACTTCTGTGGAATCTGGAATCTGTCATTCATTTTCTCTTTGAAAGACTCAAAATAACTATCCATGATGCTTTCAAAAATTTCACCCATTTTTGAGATGTATTCATTTATCTCATAAAGGACTGGCACATCTTTTCTCCATACAACTTTTCCTTTGGAAGGGAAGAATTTTTGAACATAGAAGAATAAACAGACCAGTAGGGATCCAAACTTACATTGATTGTTTTTGGAAGTTTGAATGCTTTCCATTTTTTTGTTAAACTGTTTTAACAATAAATCTGCAAGGTCAAATGATAAGTTGTTCTTGACCACTTTGTATGCTAGGTCAATAGCTTCACAGGAGACACTATTCTGTCGACTTGAATTGTATATTTTATGGGCAATTATGTGTGTACCAAACTTTAGTTCAGCATCGGTAATGCTGCTAACTTTCATGCCTCTACCGTCCCACTCGGCTAGGGTTTTCTTTTCCAGTTCCGACCGACCTAGGGTTTTGGTAGTTTTTGCTTTGTTCAACATGGGAAGACCGGTGATTTGATGAATCATCTTCTTGGTGATCTCTATGGGTTTCTCAAGCCAAATCTTGCCATCATGTATATGGCTAAGAATGTATCTAACCCATTTCTCCCAAAAGTTTTGAGGTAAATGTGCAATGTGAACTAATCCCTTATCTTCCAGATGTTTGTGCTCGGGTTTTAGAATACCATCCACACATAGTTCTTCACACACAATATCAAGTTCTAGGTTTCCCATTTCATGAATTGCACAGTTGAAATGATTGCAAATATCATTAATAAGTAGTACCTTAGGAGGAATCTGAGATTGAGCTCCGTTCGGGTCTAGGGCTGCTGCAATTGCGGGCACGATCTTGAAATCTGGTGCTCTCCATTCCCCTTGGACTAACATTTCAGATCCTTTCTTCACTGAAGTGCTGGATGATGCCATGGTAGCTCACAAAAAATTCTTTTCGCAAAAGGTATTTGAGTCACTGGATTGCTCTTGAAGTTTTCTGCTCTCAAAGTGCTAAAATTCGCGGTGAGGAATGAGTTCGATTTCTTGCCTTTTGTTTACAACTCTGTCATTAATGCTCAGTACAAATTAGGGTATGAATTCTGACAGACTGTCACCCACTAAGAATTAATTGCTCGGTGAAGACTTCGCAACTCGGTGAACTCAAGAATTCATATTGCTCCGACCTCACTCGATAAAGACTAATACCGACCTTGTTCGGTAAAGACTGGTACCGACCTTCCTATGATCTTACTACATCTTGTATGCTGATTTAGATCTTTCTTTTAATTCGGTTCTGGAACTACTTGAAGTTTGTCTATGAGAATACAGTTCCAGTGCTTTCTTGGAAATTTAGTTTGAGTCGGTAGAGCCACCCATTCCATTACTTGGACTGGTTTGCTCGGTAGATTTAGGAATCCACTTTTGTCTCACCTGTTTCCTGACCTTAGTTGCTTCATTCTTCTTTCCATCTTCAACTTCACTAGCATTCATGCAGTTTCTGGCTATGTGACCGAGTTTAGTGCATTTGAAGCATCTTACAGTAGTATCTCTTTTCCTTAGATGATGTTTTATGCAGTTCATGCCAATGTGTCCATATTCTCCACAGTAATGACATCTACACCAGGTGTTGTAGTCCCATCCAAACATTGCTTTCATAATTTGTTCTGCTGGATTGAATGTCTTGGATCTACACTCGGATGCTTTGTGACCTTGTTTGTTGCACTTGTGATAATTACCTCTGAATCTTGGTTTTTCCCTGCATTCATTTGCTTTGTGACCATGTTGATTGCAGTTGTAGCATTTTCCATTGAATTCTTCTTTTTCATTGTTCCAACATTTATTTGAAGTATGTCCTATTTTACCACAATGATTACAAGTAGGTTTTTTATTTCTTTGAGTACCTTGCTTAGAAGATTCACCTTCTCCTTTGTATCCAAGTCCTGGTTTTCCTTTCTGCCTATGCAGATTTCGCTCATACAACTGATTCAAGTCTTCTTGGCTTTTCAGCATTCCTTCATTGATTTGTTTTTCGGTGTTTAGGTCATCTACCAATCTTAGATTGATTTCCTTTTCAGATCTTAGTTCTTCTCTTGTGTTTTCTATTTCTGATCTTAGATTCAGAATTTCCTTATTTGTATGGGAGATCTGATCAATTAGGTTTTCTAGCTGAAGGGTTTTATTTTGGACTTCATTGTTCCTTCCATCTAATTCATCTTTCAACTTGTTTCTTTGTTCTAAGATCTCACAAAATCTTGTTGAGTGTAGCTCTTGTTCTCTTTTTAATTTTCTCACTTTTTCCTGCAGAGACCCATTCTTTTCTAAGAGTTCTTTGACAGCATTGTTTGCTTCATCTGAGCTATTTGAGGGAAAAAGATCTTCAATCTTTTCTTCAATGTAATTCTGATCATTCATCTGATTTGCAAGTTCCTTCCTTCTTCTTAGGGATTGGGAAAGATGTTCTTTTGCTTCCTTAAGTTTAGCTATGGCCATTTCCAGATCTAGCTTTTCATTTTCAATCACCTTGTTCAGTTTGAATACCTCCATTGTCCTGGATCTTTGCTCAAGCTAGTTAAGCTTTATCTTGAGAACCAACAAAGCTCTGATACCAATTGTTGGAAATATTCAGGGATTAACCGAGTTACTAAGAGGGGAGGGGTGAATCAGTAACTTTGAATTTTCTTACAATTACAAATGTATTAACATATAGTTCACTTTTTCTTTATGCATATAGAAAGCATGAAACTTAAAAGCATTCACAACAATGACACATAGATTTGGTTACCCAGAAACCTTCCAAAAAGAAAGTAAAACTGGGGTGGGGATGAAACCCACAAAGCTTTAATACTGCAGAAAAAAGTTAGCCGGTTAAGGCTTACAATTTGATCACTTCTGATGATCTACCCTGTTAGGAGCAATAAGGATTGCTAAATCCACCTTGTTAAAGGATTTACAAACATACAATGAAGTATGTACTCGGTAAAGAGATTTTACAACAGACTGTTAAGTCTACCCCGTTAAAGGATTTTAGTACTGATTCACCTGTTAGGATGAAATAGTAGATCTCTTGCTTTGCAACTGGATTGCTGATTGAGATTCGTTGAATGTACTAATCACCTTCTGTGATGAATTTGTCTTTGTTGTTCCCTATACTGCTGTAGCCCTTTGTAATTCGCTTATCTCTGCCTTTTCTTTTTATTCACATACATACTCCTATAATTTCATCTTGACATTTTTACAACATTATGTATATACAAGTCTAAACAATTAATTACAATTACAAAGTCGGCTTGACAAATAAACATAAGTGCCGCTAAGTCGACCCAAGTATGGTTACACGATTCCTGCAAACTAACTCGGTGACTTTCTGATACTCGGCATCCACTGCATTACTCGGCATCATCATGCACTCGGTTGAAGTGAAGGCACGGTTCATACTAACCACTCGGTAGGTTTTGAACTCGGTAAATACTGGTGACTCAGTAGACATAATGTTACTCAGTTTGCACTGTCCTGCTCGGTTTGCATTATCTTGATCAGTTTGCACTGTCTTGCTCAGTTTGCACTGTCCTGCTCGGTTTGCACTGTTCTGCTCGGTTTGCATTGTTCTGCTCGGTTTGCACTGTTCTGCTTGGTTTGCACTGTTCTACTCGGTTTGCACTGTTCTGCTCGGTTTGCACTGTTCTGCTCGGTTTGCACTCAGAATGCAAATAAGTGTTGTCACTAGTGGCAATTCTGCTTAATGCCAACAGGGTGGTATTGAGAAATACCAGTATTCATAGTTTATTGTCATTGCGGACGTATCATCATGTCAGCAAATGTGATTATGAATGTGATCCAATTCCCCCTAGAAAAATAGTTTACCTAGGACCCTAATGTGGATAGATTCCAATCTTAGGAAGGTACAATTTGTCTAAAAGTTCTTTTAGGACTTGGCGAGTCACGAAAGTAACTGGAAAATATATACAAGCTAATATTTACATTGGCCAAATGTGCAAGCATTGTCTTGATAGATAGAGCATTGATTACAAGTAGCGCCTGTTTACCAAGTTTTCACTACTTGGCCAAAATTTTATTCTATTTTTGCTATCATGGAGCCTGTTTACCAGGTTTTCACCAAGACACTTTTTCCTCTTTTTCATTTTTTTTGTTATTTTTTTTTTAATTTTTTTAATTTTTTTTTGGACTCACCAAGGTGCCTATTGCTAGGTTCTCACCAAGATGGCCATTTTTCAGGACTTTTTCCATTTTTTTTGATTTTTTTCAGGATCTATTTTCTCTATACAGGGGCTTCCTTAAGAATGTTAGGCATAAAACCTTTTCAGATGCAAAGTATTGATAGGATCTAGCAACAAATCTCCTTTAGGCGTAGCCAACTAATAGGATCCTGATCTAAATGTTGTTGTAATGAAAAAGGGACTTAGCCAATTGGGTTCAAATTTTCCCTTTTGTTCTCTATGTTGTTGGTTTTTTGGATTTTCTCTAAGAACTAGATCCCCAATCTGAAAGCTTCTAGGTTTCACTTTCTTGTTGTATCCTCTTGACATTATTTTCTGGTAAGCTTTGAGATGATCAAACGCCTGTTGTCTAGGCTCATCCAACAATGCAAGCTCTTGCAATCTAGAGATTCTATAGTCTTTGTCAGTGACTAAATGTTTCAATGATACTCTTAGTGATGGAATCTCTGCTTCAACTGGTAAAACTGCTTCTGACCCATAAACTAGTGTGAATGGAGTTGCACCAGTTGGAGTTCTTATGCTCATTCTATAAGCCCATAAGGCTAGATTTATTTGTAAATGCCAATCCTTTCCTGATTTGTTTACTATCCTATGCAAGATTTTTAGAATGTTCTTATTGGATGCCTCAGCCTGGCCATTACCATGAGGGTAATAGATTGAGGACCAATGCTGAGTCATTTTAAATTGAAGACATAGCTCATCTATGTCTTTGTTCTTGAATTGTCCCCCATTGTCAGTCATAATCGACGATGGCATGCCATAATGGAAAATGATGTAATTCAAGATGAACATTAAAACTTGTTTTCTTGTTGCATTGGATAATGGGATAGCTTCCACCCATTTTGTGAGATATTTAGTTGTGGTGATGATGTATTTATGTCCACCTGATGAATTGGGATAGATCTGACCAACCAAATCAAAGGCCCATCGCTGAAAAGGCCAATGTGTTATGAAGGGAATCAGCTCTCTAGCTGGTGCATGTATGAGGTTACCATGAATCTGGCATTTCTTACAAGTTTTTGCAAAATGAATAGCATCCTTTTCCAAGGTGGGCCAATAGTATCCAACCCTTAGGAGTTTCTTGGCTAACAAAAAAACATTTGAGTGTGATCCACACACACCTTCATGAACTTCTTTTAATACATGATTAGACCCTTCATGTTCTAAACACCTAAGAAGCATGCCATCTAGACTACGTCTAAACAAGTCATTAGCGATGATCACATAGCGAGATGTTTCTCTAATGAGGGATATTTTTTCATTTCTAGAATAGCCTTTAGGAATGATTTGGTCTATGAGATAAGAATAGATAGAGGCATATCTGGACAACACTTGAGTTTCAAGGGCATAGACAATTTGACATGCAGGGGAATCATAAGCTAGAAAAGGGAGTTCTTCGACCAGGAAGTCATAGCGAAATTGGTGTTCTTGCAATTGTAACATAGATGCTAAAGTAGCCATCGCATCAGCTGCTCTATTTCTTGACCTTGGGATCTATTGAAAAGTGATGAAGATAAAGTACTTTTTCATATCATCCACCATTATTTTGTAGGGCATAATATTTTCATCCTTAGTTTGATAATCACCATTTACTTGATTGATGATGAGCTGTGAATCCCCGTATATGTGTAATTCAATGATTTTCCACTCTATTGCAAGCTTGAGCCCATTCACAAGAGCTTCATATTCCACCATATTGTTGGTGCATGAAAATATCATCTTATAATATTTTGGGATTTTATACCCTTGTGGTGTAATGAATAAGCAACCAGCTCCTGATCCTTGGTGTGTGAAGGACCCATCAAAGTACATTTTCCAGGGGTGTTCGGTTAGATGCATAATTGATTCATCTGGAAATTCTATCAGCAATGGCTTATTATCAGTCAGTGGCATCTCGACAAGTTGATCAACAATCACCTGCCCTTTAATAGCCTTCCAGTCCACATATTCAATATCAAACTCACTTAGGATCAAAACCCACTTAGCCAGTCTTCCTGTAAGCATTGCTTTATTCAATAGGTACTTGAGTGGATCAATTTTAGCCATTAGTTTCACCTTGTGTGCTAGCATATAGTGTCTCAGTTTCTGAGATGCAAACACTACTGCTAATTATGCCTTTTCTATTATTGAATAGTTTAGCTCATATGTGACCAATGTTCTACTGATGTAATATATGGCTCCTTCCTTTTTGGTCTCATCTTCTTGTGCAAGGAGTACACCTAGTGATGTGTCTGTAGCTGATATGTAGAGAAACAAAGGTTTTCCATAAATTGGTGCCATTAGAATTGGAGGAGTCATCAAATAGTTCTTTACTTGGGTAAAATTCTCCTCACAATGTGCATCCCAAGTAAATGTGGTTCCTTTCCTCATCAACTTTGTGAAAGGTTGTGCTTTATTAGCCAACTGAGATATGAACCATCTTATAGATTGTAGCTTGCCTTGTAAGGTTCTCATCTAACTAATATTCTTTGGTGGTTTCATGTCTAGGATTGCTTTCACCTTTATGGGATCCACCTCAATTCCCTTAGTTGAAACTATAAATCCTAAGATTTTTCCAGATGATACGCCAAATGCGCATTTCTTAGGATTAAGTCTTAATTGAAACTATTCCATTTGATCAAAGATTCCCCTTAGATCCTCTATGTGTGTAGACCTCATCTTTGATTTTGCCAAAGTATCATCAACACAGTCTTCCGTATTCTTGTGCATCATGTCATGGAAGATTGTGGTCATTGCTCTCTGATATGTGGCACCTACATTTTTAAGACCAAACAGCATCACATTCCAATAGTATGTACCCCATGCACAAGTGAATGTTGTTTTCTCTTGGTCCTCAGGAGCAATTTTGATCTGATTATATCCTGAAAATCCATCCATTAGGGAGTACATCTCATAACCTACTGTTAAGTCCACAATCATGTCTATGTTTGGGAGTGGAAAATCATCTTTAAGACAAGCTTTGTTGAGATCCCTAAAATCTGTGCACACCCTTATTAATTTGTCCACCTTTGAAATAGGAACTATATTGGAGATCCACTCCACATAATCAATTTCTTTATGAATCCAGCCTTTGATAATTTTTCTAGTTCAACTTTCACTAGTAATGCCACATGTGGATTCATTTTTCTAAGATTTTGCTTGATAGGTTTCACATCTAGTGAAATAGACAAATGGTGGATAATCAAATCCGTATCCAATCTAGGCATGTCTGAGTAAGACCAGGCGAAGTTGATCTTCTTTGCTTTGAAGAAATTGGTGAATTGGATTTTCTCATCTTCTGTCAATGATTGAGCTATGTGAATTAACTGAGGGTTTTCTGCTATTCCCAAATTAATGGGTTGTGTTGGTTCAATCAAAACTAAGGACCTTTCTTGGAAATGATTTGGGAGGATATCAAGCATCCCATCCTTTGGTGCCCCAAGGGGGTTTTCACCATTGGATGCGTCTTTTTCTTTTTCTCTTTTAGGATCTGATACTGCCACTAAGTGGTTTTCCCCATCAGATCTCTTGTTCATTTTCTTTTTCTTTTTGAGACTAAGAAACTTGATATCCTCCTCAGTCATGATTTCTCTCATTACACTGGTGGAAGAATGGAATGGTTCACAAGCATTAAGATAGCAGGCTATGGAATAGTCATTGTCAAAGGATAACAAGCTTGTGTCTGTGGATTCATCCCAGTCTATCAAGTTAGGATCTATTAAGGACAAAGATACAATAGGTTCAAGAGACAACACCACATTTTTATCATCGCGTATAACTTGCAAAATGTCATCTATTAAGTTTTCTTCTCGATAGGTGTTAGGATTATTAGAGTCAGCTTTGTTATTATTAGAGTTTATGTTAATGTTATATGGATTTAAGTCTAGTGATCTAACATTAGAACTTTCTCCTTCTTCCATCAAGACTCTAGGAGCAAACTTGTGTATCACATCTATTTCTTTGTCCATGGTTGCATCAAAAAGGACATCCCATTCATACTCATGTGAATCCACCTACCTATAATCTAAGACTCCCAAAAAGTTGGCAATGGTCATAGGCACCTTGTTTTCTTCATCAGCATGATTCACTTCTTCTTGCAATGGTTCTTGTGGATTCATTGCTTTAGGCTCTTGTTCTTCATTAGGCTCATGTTCTTGTTCTCCTTCTGATTCTTGTCTAATACTTGAACCAAGGAATGTAGCCTCTGGATCTCCTAGTAAAAGTAACAACCTTTCATAAGGAATGGGCTGTCCTACTACTTCTTCATCATCTGAATCTCATGATGTATCAAATACTAGACCTTTTCCTACTGTAGGGTGAAATCTAGCTTCTCCAAAGCCTATTCCAGTCTTGTCTTTAGGATTTTAGAAATCCATGTGTAGGGGTTCCACTAGTCCTTGGTTATTTTTTCCCAATGGTCCTTTTCCTTTGTACCCCATTTGTTTCATAAGGTCATATCCTTTCCCGTATTTTCTTGAAGAGATCTCAACATGTTTCACATTCTTGTCTACTTCAGGTTCTTTGTAAAGCCATTGCAAGACAACCTTTTCTTCATTCTCTTCTTCTAAGGATATTTTTTCTTTTACCATTCTAGTTCCTTCATGTATAGTTAAAGCACTACCATTTGAAGGTGTAGATGTAGATGAGGGAATTCCTTGTGTCCTAGGAGATATAGGTAGATCTATCAAAGATGCTGCAGGATCTATTTTGTACTCTCCCATGCTGGTTTCTTGGATATTGATCTTCTGAGAAAAGCTTCTCAAGACCATGTCCTTAGATGTTTTTGCCTTGGGAGACCCTTCCTTGTTATGGGGAACCATGCTTTTAGTTTGTTTGAGGTTATTACAAGTATGTTTGGTATCTGCTGGAATAGTCACCTCCACTCCATTATGAGGAAACTTTAGGCATTGATGATATGTAGAAGGCACTGCGTGCATTGAATGTATCCATGGTCTTCCAAGAAGAATGTTGTAAGCAAGGGATAAATCAAGAACTTGAAAAAGAACGTCTTGCTCTATAGGCCCTACTCTGATGGGTAAGACAACCAATCCTTTGGAGGATCTCTCTTCCTCATCATATGCCTTAATTGTTCTCTTTCTCCTAGGATCAATTGCATGCTTAGAGAAACCCAGTTGTTGTACCAAGTTGTAAGTACATATGTTCAAACAAGTGCCTCCATCTATCAAGACACACTTGACTCGGTGTTTATGAATAAGAACTTCTAAATGAAGGGGTTGATTATGTGGTTGATTTGTCAACTTGTCATCCTCTTCTAAAAAAGATAGGTAATGTGGTGAACTCATGTGGCCAACCATGGCCTAGAATCTATCCACATCTAAGTCATTTGATACATGTGTGCTTACTAAGGCATGATCAAGAATATCCCTATGACTACGAGAAATTTTCAACAATTCTAGGATAGATATCTGTGTAGGTGTCTTTTGCAATTGTTCCACAAGATTGAATTTTGGAGAGGGAACCACTTGTTTAGAAGTTGTTGCTATTCTAGGTGGTGTGTTAGATACTAAAACACCTTTAAGAGTAAACTTTTCTTGGCTTCGTGTTATGACATTGGTAGATTCAGTTTTTCTCTTCACCCCTTTGAGAGTGATCATGTTGATGGAATAGTCACATGGTTCCATCATGTTGATTACATTGTCACTATTAGTGTACGTGTAGTGAACGTTATTGTTTTTAGAAGTTTCTCCTTTTTCATAGCTTGGTAGCGGGGTTTGAAATGCCTTGTGATCATTATTCATGTGATGTCCATCTACCTTAACTTTCCCTTCTTCAATAAGATCCTGAATAACATGTCTCAATTTTAAGCAATTATTAGTGGTGTGTCCTTTATTATGATGGTAATTGCAATAGTCATTATCATTCCACCACTTAGGTTTATCTTTTGGATCCCAAGGCTTACTTGGTTCTGGGATTGTAATAATGTTATTGTCCACAAGCGATTTCATAATCACTTCCAAGGTATCTCCAAATGGAGTAAATGTTCTCCTAGGGTGTGGTGCCCAAGGTTCTCTTCGAGATTTACTGAAAGTGTTGTTCATCTTTGGAGTCTCGGTAGACGTCAGACTCTTATTTGCTTGAAGACTTCTAGTTAGATTAAAAGCCTCTGGTTTGGGTTTTGAATTAGGAGCATCAACCACTCCATCATTAACCACATTTTTGTTCTTTTTTGTATATTTGTACTTGTCTTTAGTGGTATAAGACTTGTCTCTATGTTCCTTGTGAATAGTAATTTCACCTTTCTTGATTAGAACTTCCTCTATCTTGAGAGCATTATCAATCATTTTGTCAAAGCTTGGTGGCCCTTGTAATTGAATTGGGAAATTCATTTCTGGGACCAAATTGTTAACAAAAATGTCCATTTTTTCATTTTCAGGAATCTCTCTAGCGTATCGTGCAAATATCTTTCTCCATCATTGTAGGAAACTCAAGAATGACTCTCCCATTTAGTATTGCACAAATCCAACATGGTGATGGTGTGTTGGATGTTGTAGGAGTAGTGTTGTATGAATTTTTGTACCAACTCATCAAATGTCTTGATTCCCATAGGCAATTTGGAAAACCATTCTATAGATTGTCCACCTAGGCTTTGTGGAAATAGCCTCATAAGGTATGTCTGTTCATGCATGAACTCCATACTAGTTGTACAAAATTCCCTCACATGATCTTGAGGGTCAGAATCTCCCATGTACTTATCATATTTTGGTATCGTAACATTATTAGGAAATGGAATCATTTTGAGTCCTTTATCAAAAGGGAACAGACATATGTGTTCCAAAGAATATTGTTGTTTTGGTTTATCCTTTGCGTCCTTGAGTTCTTGAATTTCTACTTTCATAGCAAGGAATTGTCTATTTAGGATTGACATAGGACTTATATCCACCTTTTGTTTGAGTTGTTCCACATCATAGTCTTTGGGTAATTTCACACCTCGGGAAGCGAGCTCTAAGAAGTATTTTTCTTTGTTTTCTTCCAAGGCTCTTTCAAGTATTTTGTGAAATCTTTTGCTGCTCAAAGCTCTATTGTATTCCTTTTCCGTAGGGTCCACATCATCATTAGCCATATCATCCTCATCCTCATCATCATATTGGGCTTTTAGTTTTTGTTCCTCATGTTCTTCTTCTTCATTTTGTGCATGAAATCTTTCATCCCATCGGTATTCCTTTTGATCATCCGTGTTTGTAGATCTAGGTATTGTTGTATGAGTAGTATTATTGTAGCATCATGTAATGGATTGGGTTCTAAAGTTTCTCCCATTTCCAATGTGAATTTAGGTTTTCTTCCCAAGAACGGGTTTGTTTTCAAATCGTAAGTCTTGTGTCTAGTAACAACCATGCAGTCTAGATTGAGTAACCAACAAGAGTCTTGTGTTTAAAAGGCAGGTCTGATAATTTTGCAATGTCTGATTGTGAATTCAAGGATGCAAAAGTGGGTTTGAAATGTTTCTATGGATCCAATGTCAAATGGGGTTAGAATGCTTTGCTTATGAGTTGGGAACCAAAGTACAAGTGGACTTGAAAGTTTTAATGTCAATAGGATGTCAAAGTGCCCTGTTTATGAGCTGAGAACTTATTTGTGACTGATTGGGTTAACTGACTTCACAAGGAGACAAAGTAGATTTAGACTATGTAAGGTAACAATATACTCTCAAAGATAACTCATTCTGGACATTAGATGACTGTGTTTTAGCAATAGGAACCTACTAATTGATCAAATGGGTGTCTGGAAATGTGAAATTTTTTCTTCAGGGATGTATGGAAATGCTCCCTATCCCAAATGTGATCCTAAACAGTGATTGGAAAACAATTTGGAACACCAGATGTGATCCAAGATTTATGGTATACGACTTAGGAAATGTTGTGGTTACCATATGTGACTCAAGAAATGGTGTAGATACCAGAAGTGACTATTTTGAACATATATGATCTGGGATATGAGGTGCGACATAGGAATACCAGATGCGATCTTATGATGACCAGGATTTTGTAATTTCAGTGTTTCTTGGAAAATGTTTCATGTCTGTCAGATTCTAATGACTGTCAGGTGTTTGTAAGTGCTTGAAAAATGTTGTGTGCTTGTTCATTTGGGGGAAATTAACTGAGTTTGTATTTAAGACACATCAAGCAATCATTTTTAGAGCAAACACACCTAACCTTCCTTATACTAGGTAGAGATTGAAACCACTTGTTCATTGACTTAGGAACACACCCAAAGACTCCTTAGAATATTGCAGTCCAATAACATGCAATGGATATTGGAGGCCATATTTGCCAAGTGTTAACGTCGATGGGGGCTCGATATGGTGAATGTCTTGGGGCAATTACTATTTGCCTCGCACAAGTGATAACAACCTTTCGGGGGTGATCTAGGTAGCATCTAAAAAAATGCTTTTAATGAAGGCATCCATTCACAACCATCTCCCATAGTCTCGCAAGCAGGATTGAGGCTATTAACCCTATAGGAACCTGAAAGTGTGTAGTCTTGAGAAGCAAGATTAAAGTGGCTCCGCTCTACACCAAATCCAAGTCAGTCATTGGGATTGATCATCAATCTCCCAAGACAAGATGAATCATGTCTCCCAAGGTTTTAACCTCAAAGGAGCATCAAATTTTATAGTGGGGTGGAAGAGTCGGCGAAAGACTTGTCCCCACTTAGGTCATTCCTGGGAGATTTTTTCCTCAACCGACAGGCCCTCTAAAGGTGTACAATAAAGAAAATAGACAAGAGATAGTAAGCTTGGGATTTTTGGTTCTCCAAGAAGGAGAAGAACATAATCTCCTAACTTATATCACAAGTCCCAAACACAT
Source organism: Chamaecyparis obtusa (assembly GCA_027943335.1). NCBI lineage: Eukaryota > Viridiplantae > Streptophyta > Pinopsida > Cupressales > Cupressaceae > Chamaecyparis > Chamaecyparis obtusa. The sequence continues at coordinate 113,294 of BSBK01003138.1, read as the reverse complement.
CATGCATAGTAACAGTTCAATTACTCTAATTTGATGCCAAATGGAAAACCAATTTTTGAGTTTCTATTTTTCCCTCAAGGAGAAAAGAGCATAATCCTCTAGTCGGTTTGCAACTTGATCTCAAATTGTCGTAAGTTCCTACAAAACAAGCATGAAATTATTTTGTCAATTTTCTTTAGAGGCAACCTGCATAATGAGCATTAGTAGTCTTTTGTTTCCCTTCTTGGGTCTTGGACAAATGTCCTACAAACATTTGTTAAGCTGTCAAAATCAATCAAGAACACCAAGATCACTCATTAGCTGATTAGAGGGTTAGAAAATTCAAAATCAAAAGATAATACTTGCAAGGAAAAATAATCATGCGAATTTGTTAGTCTTCATTTCTCAACTTAACTTCAAAATATAAGCGAATTTTTGAGTTTCTAATTTTCCCTCAAGGAGAAAAGAGCATAATCCTCTAATTGATTTACAAAATGAGATCAAATTGTTATTAGGTGTTTGAAAACAAAAGCACAATTGTTCATTTATCCTTCAAGCAAATCAAAGACAAAAGTTAGTATTTATGAATTTTCTATCATTTTAAACCTACAAAACCATAGTCAAGCTGCCAAAAACCAGAGACATCAATAATGGAATTAATCAGGTATCAAAAAACCCAAAAATGCCATAAAATTCCCCAGATGTGATCCTAGATTTTCCCTCCAAATTACCACAAACAACCCTATTTACCAAATATGATCCAATTTTCCAGAAGTGACCCAGATTTGCAAGATGTGATCTTGTATTTCAAACAGGTGTGACCTTGTAACCAGATGTGATCCTGGAATATGGGATACGATCCAGGAATACTGTATGCAGATGATCATACCAAATGCGATCCTCTATCAAATTTAGTACGGTGATAATTTGTCTAAAATGTAAAAAAAATAGAAAATCAAGGCCTCGGCCCCACGGTGAGTGCTAGAAATGTGTGTGTGAGTTTGTGACCTGCAACACAACACTTCAATAGGATAATAACATCACTTGTTAGAGGAAAATGAAGATTCAATTTAAAATGCTAACAAGAAAAAGCATCCTATTGCTCTCTAATTAATGTGAGTATGAAATAGGGGTTAGTTGTTCTCAGATTTAACCCTTACAATAGTGACAATCTACACTAAAATGAGAGATTCAAAGTGCATGTAAACAACCTAAATGAGAGCATGAAATCCTAATTTATTCCATTAAAACCCAAATTGAAGTGTTTTCTACTTAATAAAAGCTTGAAATCATGGAAAACAACTATCAATCCAAGCATTAGTTCACAAATTCTCCAAAGCATGAGGGTTCATAATCATGGATCATGAAGCCTCAAATCTATGAGCAAATGAGAGTCTAAACATTAAGATTGGAAACAATTAGCAATATGTCAAAAAAAAGCCTTTCAAAAACCTAAAGGAGCTAGAAGAAGGAAAGCCTTTGACAACTCTCTTTTATAAGATTTGGAAGAGAATCAGCGGTCAAGATGCATCCATGAGGAGTGGCTGAGATGTATCTTGGCTTGATCCTTGATCCATGTGCAATCCTCCTTGTTTTAAGTTGTGTTTGCTATGTTTGTTTGATTTAGGAGATATGTATGCATTTTCATAATTAATAACTCTAGCCTTTGATTTTGATGGGGTTTAAGTAATTAAATAGGCCTAGAGTTAATAACCTTGATTTTTGCTTGAACTTTAGTGATAAATGCTTGATTTAGAAATTGATGGGGTTTAATGAATATTTGAGAATTTATACTAATAATCAAAGATCAAATTAGCATAATTAAGGTTACATACCAAATTAAGGGCAAATAGTGCCCTAGGTTTTGTTAGCCCAGTTTTAGGTGATTACACTACAACTTTAGACCCACCATTGGTATGGTCAGGAAATGGGTGGGAAACCACTGGAAGATGAAAGGGAGCATGGTTACCTCTACTATTCTAGGAAGACTCTTCCTCTTTTGATTCATGGTGGTTGATGATGTTTCCCTTATCCTTAGAGGTTCGTGGCTTTATGGCAAGAACCTCCTCACTCTGGCTAAATGGAAACCAAGTTTTGACCCTTCTACAGACCTTAAAAAGATGGCTCCTATCTGGGTTCATCTTCCTGGTCTTCCCCTTGAGTTATGGGATGAACATGTTTTCAAATGGATAGGGAACTCTTTCGGTCATTAAATCTCTGTAGACCTGGTATCCCTCTCAAAATCTCACCTAGTCTTTTCCCTCTTCTATGTTAATGTCCCCATTAGCAAGAATCTTCCAAAACTTTCTATTCTCAAGTCCAAATTGGGGAAATGGACCCAAGCCATTATCTATGAGAATGCCACCCTTTTCTGTCGAGACTATAATGCTAAAGGGCATACCAGGAAGGACTCCATGGAACCTAAGCTACCTGAGCTTAAGCTAAAGAACATCACTCATGATGTCTCATCCCCTCTAAAGACTACAAATGTTGTTTCTCTGAAGGCTATCATCACATAGGAAACCCCACCCCTGATGGGTGCTGACTCGAACAAATGTGGGCTATAAGATGGAGAAATACCCATGGGTAAGGCTATGGATGAGGATGGGAATTGCTCCCCTAATAGTGAATTGGAGACTAAACACTATAAATACCCTAACCTGGATCTCATAGCTCATACTAAAAAACTTGTTGAGTCCCCCCTGTGGAAGTAGTGGGTACCCCAGTGATGGATGTGGTTCTTAACATGAGTGACACCAACCCCCCATAGCTAACCTATAGTACTCCATCGGAGTCTAAAGCTACATCGAAGAATGATGAGTGAGAATTGAAAACCCAACAGAAGAAGAAAAGGAAAAAAAATGATGTTGGTGTGGACACAAAACCAGGACGACCATCTGATAGGGTCATAAGACAAAGGAGCACAACAAAGGAGATTGTTGCTCGAAGGAAACAGACCCTCGACATCACATAAAAAGTTAAGAAACAATTGTCCTCTCCTAGAACATTAAGGGTCTAAATAATCCCCAGAAATAGCTTGTTGTCAAGTAGTATATTAGTGACTATAGAGTTGATATTCTCCTAATTCAGGAAGTTAAAATGTTTTATATTAATTTTGATGCTCTTGTGGGGAGACTCTAGTCTGGGTCCAAGTTCTTTTATTCTGAGGCTCATGGGGCTTCTCGATGGATTTCTACCCTCTAGAATCCATCTAAGGTTTGGGGGGATGCTCTTAGCTTCTCCTAGTATCACCTTGTTGTTTTCTTCACGTCCCTAGTGGCTCTCTAGTACTACTTCAAGATTTATGCTCCTATCTCATGCCAAGGGAGAAAAGAGGTTTGGGAGGAGTTAATGACCTCCTTTCTGCCCCTGCAGGACTCAAATTTTTTGGTGCTAGGGAACTTCAGCTCTCCTCTATACCCTTCTAAAAAATGTGGAGGCATTATGGATTACACCAACAGCATGGGGGACCTGTCCAACTTTTTTAGCTTGAATAGCCTCCATGATGTGGATCTTAAGGGGAACCCCTACACCTGGACTAATAATAGAAAGGGAAACCAACTCATCAAGGTGCATCTTGACATGGTCCTCTCCTCTTCCTCTTGGGATTTGGGACTGACCTACTCCCTAATGGCTCTCCCCAGAATCACTTCTGATCAAAATCCCTTTCTACTCAAATGGTTGGAAGGGAAGCACCCCTATCCTTTTCCCTTTAGGTATGAAATTATGTGGGCTTCTCACCTAAAATTTTTGGATAGGATCCTTCAATGGTGGTCTACTCCTATCAGAGGTACAACCATGTTTTGGGTGGCCTCTAAACTAGAACTTATAAGAGGCATTGTCAAAGGGTGCAACAAAACTACTTTTGGGGACATCTTTCATAACAAAAAAGGTCTGTCTAAGAAGATGGAAAATCTCCAAGGGAATATGGCTATTGGTAACCTATCGCTTGACCTGCACACTAAGGAAGAAAATTCTAGGAAAAGCTAGAAGGAGACTCAAGCTAATGAGGAAGTCTTCTGGAAACAAAGATCTAGGGTGTTATGGCTTAAAGAGGGGGACCGCAACACTACCTTTTTACATTAGTCAACTTGCAAAGATAAGAGACGTAATTCTATTAGCACTCTAGCTAGTAATTTGGTTTATAAGATTTCTGACCCTACCTTACTAGGAAATATGGCTACGGATTATTTTTTCAATACCTAAATACTGAAATCAATGCTGGGAACTCTGACAACCTCCAAAACCAGCTCACCTCCCATGTCCCTGAGGTTTTCATAGATATTGATAACAACTCTCTCCTCTCCAAGGTCACTAATGACTAATTTTTGTAAAGCAATGTTACCTATGGGACCTTTCAAAGCCATAGTCCCTGATGGGTTCCCACCTAGGTATGTGCAGGATCATGGTATGCCAAAAAGTGGCAATGTTGAAAAGAAATCCTGATTGATAGAATCTTTGAAAAACAACTATAGGGTGGCTGCAAGAAGTTGAGTCTCACTTTTGGGCAAAAAGTGGAAGTGTTTTCCCTTTTTTTCAAATTTCCTTTCAATTGATGTCTACATTTGAGACACTTAGAGATTGAATCTCAAAAAAATTTAGTAATAGAAAATGTAGTTCTCAGAGTTTACTTCTCAAATATGTAATTTATTTAAATACCCACTATTAGGAATGAATGCAAAGTGTTTTGGCAATCATTCTGTAGTAGTTGTTGTTGCATTCATGACTTGGATTGTCATTGATGTCAACACAGTGATATTCTAGATATTAGCAGGAAAGTAGGTACAGTTTTGTTTTTCTGACATGTTGTATTGTAGATTGACTTTTTCATAGTTGATGGTATGTTCTTTGGTGTGTTATTAACCTATGGTTAACAGCACAAAAATAAATTCATTCATTTGTACGAGTTATGAGCATTTTGGTGAAAGCAGTGTTTAGACAGTGTTTCTGTGTAGCGATGTTCAGAAATCGGAGGATATCTCTTAGCTGGGATGGAATCTAATTTTGTGCAATTAAAAGGATGTTGGAGACTCATTAATGATGATGTGTTTCATAGCACACACTTTTAGGATATGTTTGGAGAAAGTTACAGTAACTAGAAGCTAACAGTTTTATGTGAATTTTGTGTGTAGCGTGTAGAATTTATTATTTTGTAATTAAAGACCAACTCATTTGTAATTATTTAAGTTTGGTATATAAGAAAAATTTTTTTCCTTATTGTAATGTTTAGTATGAAGAGTGAGATATGAATATATGCATGAAGTGAAGAAAAGAGATAATTCAGTGATGAAGGAAGACTTGTGAGTACAGAGATTTGGAATTGTGATCTTGTGTAGCAGAGAGTGCAGTTTTGGCATAGTGTGAAGGAGGTAATATATTTCATATTATTCTATTGAATAATTCTAAGATCTTTTGGATAGTGGGTTCAGAGATCTTTCCTTGAAGCTATTTGGGTAGTGGGTCCTTCTGTCTTCCATAAACTCTTAACTGGGTTAGAATATTTTAACAGGGATTCAAAATCTCCTAACAAGGATTTATATGTATTGAATGTATTTCATAAGACTCCTAACAAGGTCCATCCTCTAACAAGGAACTTTCATATTAGTGCATCATTTTGTGGGTATCATTCCCACCGGGGTTTACTCTTTTCAAGAGGTTCCCTAGTTAACATATCTTGTGTTATTGTGCAATTGTGTATGATTATCTTTCTATGGTTGATCAGTACATTAATTATATTGTTTAAAGATATTGAATGGATAAATTATCTGATAGCTGATGCACCCCCCCCTCTCAGTTATCTTGGGGATCTTTACTTTCTAACAATTGGTATCAGAGCAATAGGTCCTTGAAAGAAAAGTTTAACAACTTAAGGAGATCCATGGTGAATTTTAGAAAAGAAAGCCCTAAGTTTGATGGAGTAAATTTTGACAGCTGGAAAGCAAAGATGAAGACACATCTATTATGTTTAGGACCAAGTTATTGGTTGATTACAAAGAATGAGAAGACTATCATTGAGGAAGACAATCTAGAGGTAGGAACTAAAGATGAACTAGATCCTGTAACATACTTGCAAGAGAAGCACTTTATCAGCACTACCAGAGAATGAATATAGTCAGGTAAGATGTTTGAAAACATCTCATGCAATTTGGAAAGCTTTACATTCTACTTTTGAAGGTGATGAACATGCAAAGAAGGCTAGATTACATAATTGGATTTGTGCATTTGAAGATATCAGAATGATGGAAGATGAATCTATTAGAATTTATATTGGTTGGATGTCTGAGATTATGACAAAAATAAAGTCTTGTGGAGGTGATAAGATAGAGAATGAAGTGATATGGAAAATTCTGAGAACTTTGACACCAATATTCATGCAGACAATGTAGATGATTGAACAAGTGATACCTTGTACATCGAACTTTTCAAGAGAGACTCTTCTTGGAAGATTAGAAATAGCAGAGATGGACTTGAGATTATCAGGAGAGCTACTTAGAATGGAAACAACATTCAGTGCTCTTAGCATTAGACCTACAAGTAGTACTAGTGTGAATGGAGATTATGCCAGTAGTAGCAAATCTGAGGAAGATAAGAAGATTGAAGAAGGTATTGCATTACTTGTAAAAAAAGAACCAGATGGTAAGAAAATCTTTAAATGTTGGACTTGTCAAGAATATGGTCATTTTGCATCTAAATGTCCTAAAAGAGTTAAGGAGTATAGAAGCAACTTTAAACCTAGGAGATCTAAAGAATGTTATTATGCAAATGATGAAGATTTTGAAGCAAGAATTGAAAAACATTTAAGTGACAGTGATAATGATAACTTTGAGGAAATAGGATTTGTAGCAATTAAAGAAGAAAGTTTTGAATCTATTAAAAGGGAAGAAAAATCATTAGTTTCACAAGTTGAAAAGAAATCTGATTAGATTATAGACAGTGGTTGTTCACATCATATGACTGGAGATAAAAGAAAGTTTGTTAAGTTAGATAATTATGATGGAGGAATTGTTAGGGTTGGTAACAATGCACCTTGTTTGATTAAGGGTATAGGATCTATTACTCTTGATGGAAAGACTAACACTGATGATGTTTACTTTGTTGATGGATTAAGACATAATCTACTAAGCGTTGGACAATTGGCTGATAAGGGTTATCACATTTGGTTTTCTGAGAAAACTTGTGTGATAAAAGATAAAGATGAAAATCTGATTGGAAAAGGATCTAGAACCAGAGGTAATGTATTTTAGTTGAATCCTACTGAGATGACATGTTTGATAACTAGGATTGATGATAGTTGGTTATGGCATAAAAGGTTTTGTCATATAAACTTTGATAATATTGTCAAGGTGAGCACTACACTTGCGGTAAGAGATTTACCTAGAATTATGAAACCTACTAACATGATTTGCAAAGAATGTATGATGGCAAAGTAGAAAAGGAGTTCATTTCCTAATAAGAAGTTCACATCAATAGAGAAGTTGGAGATTGTTCATACAGACTTGAGTGGTCCTACTAGGACTAGAGGATTCTATGGTGAAAGGTATTTTATGATTCTTGTTGATGATTTTACAAGAATGATGTGGATTGCATTTTTGAAAGAAAAATCTGAAGCATTTGATAAGTGTAAGATCATGAAAAGAAAAATTGAGAATGAATCAGGAATGAAGATTAAGTGTCTAAGATCTGATAGAGGTGGTGAATTTACATCTAGAGAGTTTAACACCTTTTGTGAAATGAATGGTATTAAGAGACAACTTTCAGCCCCTAGAACACTAGAACAAAATGGTATTTCAGAAAGAAGGAACAGGTCAATAACTAAAGCAGCAAGAGCTATGTTGTTTGAAAATGATTTGGCGAAAACTTTTTGGAGAGAAGTAGTGAACACAACAATATACACTATGAACAGAGTACAAATCAGAGCAGATACAAACAAGACACCTTATGAATTATGGTTTGGACATACACCCTCAGATAAGTATTTTAGAATTTTTGGAAGTAAGTATTATATAAAGAGAGATGATGATATAGGAAAGTTTGATCTTAGAAGTGATGAAGGAATATTTCTTGGATATTCTTTAAAAAGAAAAGCATATAGATGTTATAACAAAAGAACTAAGACTATTGTTGAACGTGAAAATGTAAAAGTTGTTGAGAAGTTTAAAATTCAGGAAAGAATGCTTGATTATGAATCTAATGGAGAAGCACAACCTCAGCCTAACATTGAAAATACAGAATTATTTTTTGAAACTAATAGTGATTTGCTGAATGAAATTCATACTAAAGAAGACAGAGAAGAAAATAGAGAAGAAAATAGAAAAGAAAATAGAGAAGAAAGCAGAGAAGAATCTACAGTCAGAATGAGATCAGTAACTATGACACCTAACAGGTATACTTCAAGACATCACCCTGTTGAGCAAGTTATTGGAAGTTTAGATAGAGGAGTTTTGACTTGAAATAAGGTACATTTATGTTTGATTTCTCAAATTGAACCTAAGACTACTAATGAAGCTTGTGAAGATGAACATTGGATCAATGCTATGAAAGAAGAACTAGAGCAGATTGAAAAAAACAAGACATGGGAATTGCTCCCTAGACTTGAAGACAAGAATGCGATTGGAACAAAGTGGGTATTCAGAAACAAGATGAATGAACAAGGAGAAGTGATAAGAAACAAAGAAAGATTGGTATGTAAAGGATATTCACAACAAGAAGGAATTGACTATGAAGAAACTTTTGCACCTGTGGCCAGACTTGAAGCAGTGAGAATGTTTCTAGCATATGCAACTTACAAGAAATTCAGAGTGTATCAGATGGATGTGAAGTCAACATTTTTGAATGGTGAATTGGAAGAAGAAGTCTACATTGAGAAACCTGAAGGTTTTCCTTTGACAAAAGAAGGAGATATGGTATGTAAGTTAAAGAAAGCTTTATATGGATTAAAACAAGCACCTAGAACCTGGTATGCAAGATTGGATAAGTATTTATTGAAATTGGAATTTATAAAAGGAATAGTAGATAGTAACTTATACACAAAAGAAATTGAGAATGGTTTGTTGGTTATAGTTATATTTGTTGATGATATTATCTTTGGAGGAGAAGATTAAGCTAGTGACAAATTTGCAGATGAAATGAAGACTGAATTTGAGATGAGCATGATTGGAGAAATGAAATATTTTTTGGGATTACAGATAACACAAAGCAAGGAAGGTATATTTGTAAGTCAGACTAAGTATTTAAATGAATTATTGAAAATATTTGGAATGGAAGATTCTAAACCTATTCAAACACCTATGGTAACCAGACATAAGTTATCTAGCAAAGATGTGACACCAGCAGTTGAGCAGAAAAAGTATAGATCTATGATTGAAGGATTGCAGTACTTGACACATACAAGACTTGATATAGCACATTCAGTGGGGATTGTAGCAAGATTTCAAGGAGAACCTAGAGAATCACATTATGTAGTAGTAAAGAGGATACTAAGATATCTGAAAGGAACAATGGATTATGGATTATGCTATGAGAATTCTGATGATTTTACCTTATGTGCCTATATTGATGTAAATTGGGGAGGCAACATTGATGAAAAGAAAAGCACCAGTGGTGAAGCCTTTTTTCTTGGAGTAAAATTGGTCTCTTAGCTAAGTAAGAAGCAGAATTGTACTTCACAAAGCACAACAAAAGCAGAATATGTTGTAGCAGCAAATAATTGTAATCAGATTATTTGGATGAAGTAGATGTTGAAAGATATTGGAATAAAGTTTGATGAGCCTTTTGTTATACATTATGATAACACCAGTACAGTGAGTATGTCAAAAAATCTTGTTTTACATTCTAAGACTAAACATATTGAGATCAAGTATCATGTTGTAAGAGAGAAAGTTGCAGAAAAAGAAGTAAGATTGGAGTACATAAGTACAAAGGAGAAGATAGTAGATATATTTACAAAGCCTTTACCTAAGGATACATTTATGTATCTAAGAGGTATGCTTGGGGTTATGCCCTAACCTATTTTTGAGAATTAATGCAGATGATTGCATCCGTCCAGTGGTATATGAGCCCTATCTTTCTTCAGGATTGGATGTTGGAACTTCCTTTATGGGGGAGTTTATGAGTTGAGTCATGAGGACTCTTGTTATTGTATTCTTCTAAAAAGTGTCTTTTGACATTAAGTTGTTGTTGACTTAGCGATGGAATTTCTATCATTGATGTCAATGGGGGAGAGATATACATGAAAAACATTGTGGATTGTATGAGAGAGTTGAATAGGAAAATGAAGCAAGATTTGATTTGATATTTTGCAGTGATGTTGCAGTATTGGATTTTTGGAACATTGGATGTTTTTCATCTATGTTGTCATCAATGCCAATGGGGGAGATTGTTAGGAATGAATGCAAAGTGTTTTGGCAGTCATTCTGTAGCAGTTGTTGTTGCATTCATGACTTGGATTGTCATTGATGTCAACACAGTGATATTCTGGATATTAGCAGAAAAGTAGGTATAGTTTTGTTTTACGCACATGTTGTATTGTAGATTGAATTTTGTGCAGTTGATGGCATGTTCTTTGGTGTGTTATTAACCTATGGTTAACATTGCAAAAAGAAATTCATTCATTTGTAAGAGTTATGAGAATTTTGGTGAAAGCAGTGTTTAGATAGTGTTTCTGTGTAGCGATGTTAAAAAATCGGAGGATATCTCTTAGCTGGGATGGAATCTAATTTTGTGCAGTTAAAGGGATGTTGGAGACTCATTAATGATGACATGGTTCATAGAAAAAACTTTGAGGATATGTTTGGAGAAAGTTACAGTAACTGGAAGCCGACAGTTTTATGTGAATTTTGTGTGTAGCGTGTAGAATTTATTATTTTGTAATTGAGGACTGACTCATTTGTAATTATTTGAGTTTGGTATATAAGAAGGAATTTTTTCCTTATTGTAATGTGTACTATGAAGAGTGAGATGCGAATATATGCATGAAGTGAAGAAAAGAGCTAATTCAGTGATGAAGGAAGACTTGTGAGTACAGAGATCTAGAATTGTGATCTTGTGTAGCAGAGAGTGCAGTCTTGGCATAGTGTGAAGGAGGTAATATATTTAATATTATTCTATTGAATAATTCTAAGATCTTTTGGACAGTGGGTTCAGAGATCTTGCCTTGAAGTTGTTTGGGCAGTGGGTCCTTCTGTCTTCCATAAACTCTTAACCGGGTTAGAATCTTTTAATAGGGATTCAAAATCTCCTAACAGGGATTTATATGTACTGAATGTATTTCATAAGACTCCTAACAAGGTCCATCCTCTAACAAGGAACTTTCATATTAGTGCATCATTTTGTGGGCATCATTCCCACCGGGGTTTACTCTTTTCAAGAGGTTCCCTAGTTAACATATCTTGTGTTATTGTGCAATTGTGTATGATTATCTTTCTATGGTTGATCAGTACATTGATTATATTGTTTAAAGCTGTTGAATGGATACATTATTTGATAACTGATTCACCCCCCCCCCCCCCCCTCTCAGTTATCTTGGGGATCTTTACTTTCTAACAAGAACATGGTATAAATTGCTTTTTAGTACGAATGTTTAAAAACCATGTTTTCAAAATGCCTATTTCAGAACCATACCATAACCATGTACAAACACCATATTTTGACTTAAATAAATGAATTTTTGCAAATCCTTCTAGGGAAATATACCTAAGACACCAAATATTAGTTAGCATATTTTTCCTTATTTTTTTATTGAATATATTTTTTTATTAATTTTTAATTCACTATAAAATATGTTTTCAAAACCTCTAGTGTACGGACACCATAATTTGATGAGAATTTCATATTTTTTCAAAATTCTTTTTTTTTTATCTTCAAAAGAATTGTATCTAGATTGGTCTCATATAATTTATTTTCTAAAAACCCTAGGAAAAAATAGTTATTAACGTTTTAGTGAACCTCGCCATTTTACATTTAGGTACCACTTTTAACTAATAAATAATGCAAAAATAGTAAAAATAATCACATCACTATGAAATTTACATTTTCAAAATTAGGACAGTGAGAACTCTAATGGGTTTTTTTCATAAAATGATACGATCGGGAAGGCCCTCAAAAACTTATGGCAAGGCATAAATCTGGCTTTCTAATGCCTTAACCAAATTTTTGGAGGTCAAGGCATAGGCTTGGTTCTACCAAGCCTAAACCAAACTGACTTTGGAATGAAATTTGAGGTAGATGTGTGCTTCCCGCTCATGTCTTAAGAAACAAGTGTCCATTTAAAAAAAAAAATTCAAAGTGTTAAAATACATTTTTAATTCTTAAAAAACAATAAAAAAATTTAGAAACGGGCACCCATTTTTTGAATTCAAAAAATGGGCGTTCGTTTTGAAAACAAAACGAGCGCCCATTTTTTGAATTTAGGATCGGGTGACTGAACCTAAAACGGGCCCCCATTTTTTTTTAAATGGGTGCTTGTTTAGAGTGGCATCTCTCATTTCTACAAGAATTCCATGGAATTGTCCCCCAACTCCAAACTCTTACCTTATAACCTTCAAACAATATAACATTTTTTAAATATAAAATATACGTCACATTCTATTATTCACCTAATACAATAATAATAAATAATTATTTCAATTTGATGGAGTTTAAACTAGAAGTTAAGGTGGTCAGACACGAGAGTTTTTATATTCAGGAAAATTTGTAGCAGAAAAATTATAATTAGTTATTTTCTTCAAAAAAAATATAAAAAAATATACATCACATCCGAACAAGTCTACTACTTTTATCTAAAATCTTATAAAAAAATATTATCATTTGATTTTATTTAATGTGGTTAGACATACACCTACTTTTTATCTTTCTAGTCCTGATTGATAGACTTATTGAAAAATAACTATAACTTTCACACTGTTTAACATTTTTGAAATCCAAAATATGTGTCACATTCTATGCTTTTCCTACTACAAGAAAATTTTTTAAAAAAAATCAATTTGATAAAGTTTAGATTAAGTTAACATGGTCAGACATGAGATTTTTTGTATTCTAGAAAAGTTGTAGAAGAAAAATCATAATTAATTATTTATTTTTAAAAAAATTATGAACAAATATGTGTCACATCTAAACATGAGTCTACTACTTATATCTAGAATTCTATAAAAAAAATTATCATTTAATTGTGTTTAAGGTGGTCAAACATACACCTACTTCTTATATGTTTCCTAAAATTTTCGTACTACTACATTGAAATTTGAAATTTTCAACATATAGAATAATTATTTTTCAAAAAAGGCCTAGTATCTTAGAAAATAAATTCAATTTTCTACAGATTCTCTTCTTACATATTTTTGATATAATATTTATAACTTGTTCAATTTTTTATGTCAACTTGTCGAAACCTAATTTTCTGAATTTTCATTGCCACTTAAGGGCCTAGTTTGGCATACCATGATCCTGCACATACCCCTTGCCTTTTTCAAGGAATTTTGGGATATTGTTGGTTATGATGTGACTCGTGTAGCTCGGGACTTCTTCAGAACCAAGAAAATTTTTAAGCAGCTCAATGACACCTATTTAGTTCTTGTCCCAAAGTGTGTTGAGCCCAGAATAATGGAGGACTTCAGTCCCATCATTCTCTGTAATACCCTCTACAAAATATTCTCCAATATCATGGTCAATAGAATCAAACCTTTTCTCAGCAAGATCATTAACCCCAATCAGAAAGGTTTTGTGTCGGGAAGATAAATCATGGACACAGCCATTACCACACACAAAATAATACACTCTATAGACCATAGTAAGGCTACTGGAATGGCCCTTAAAGTGGACATTTCAAAAGCTTAAATGATAAAGTCAAATGAACTTTTCTTTATAAGGTCCTAAATTCTTTTAGTTTCTCTCAAGACTTCATATCCTTTGTTAAGGCTTGTCCTGAAACAGTTAGATTTTCTATGATGCTCAATGGTAGACTGGGCACCAAGTTTTCTCCTAGAAAGGATCTTCGCTAAGGGGACCCCCTTTCCCCCTACCTCTTCATCATTCTGGCTGAGGTTTTTGGTTGTAATATGATGCAGATGGGACAATTGTGGGAATTTGAGGGTATTAAACTAGCTACCAGCCTACCCCTAGTAGTCCTATAATAGTTTGTGGATGACACCTTCTTCTTTGGCACCTCCTTGGTCAAGGAGGCTAGGATGTATAAACTAATATTGGATAGGTATGCTACTACTTTGTGCCAACATATCAACTATCACAAAAACCGAATGTTCTTCTTCAACACTGAACTTGCTGTTGAAACTAAAATCCTGAAAATCCTAGGCTTCTAGGTTGATTCCCTTCCTGCTACCTACCTTGGGCTCCCCCTAACTATCAAAGATTTGAAGCATGATTTTTCAAACTCCATTTTAGAATGAACCCAAAGGATGCTGGCAGGATGGAAAGGTAAGCTCCTCAGTAGTGTTGGTAAGCTCCAACTTCTTGTTGCTTATCTTCAAGGTATACATGTCTAGTTCCTTTCCATTTTCAAAATATCTACTTTGATGGTTGATAAACAGGAAAAGATACAGTGCACCTTCCTTTGGTCAGGGTTTGAGTTAAAGAAAAGGCTAACTTTGGTCAGTTGGGACAAGGTTTTCCTCCCTAAAGACTTAGGAGGTCTAGGTATTAGAGAAATGAAAACCTCAATAGTGCCCTTCTATCCAAAATGGATTGGACTATGGTCTTAGGATCTGCTAACTGGTGTAAATTTATAGAAGCTAAGTACCTAGATGGAGGACATTTCTGTAATCTCTTCATGGAATAGGGCCACATGAGAGGATCCAAAATCTGGAACAACATTCTTAAGAGTAGAAGTAGTATGAAGAAAGGGACCTTTTAGAAATTGGGAAATGGCAGGGACATCCAGTTTTGGGAGGATCCTTGGCTACTAGATATTATTCTAGCCTCCACCCACTTTTCCCAATTAAGGAAAATTCTCACCCTTGGTGTCAAAAACATGGTCTCTAACTTTATTGCCAACATTAAGTAGATTGATATCATTCCTATCCTGAGGGATAGATTGGATCTTTTCAAACTTGCTACCAAACTCAATAAATTACTTGAGTTTGTTCACATTCCCTTGATTAATCAGCTAGACAGACTTTTATGGCGACACACCCAAAATGGTGGCTTCACTGTTAAAATGGCTTACAATCAGCTGATCATGAAAATTTATGACACTACTTGCTGGAAGAATGCGTGGCAGCCCCAACTAATTCCTAAAGTGAACTTATTTTGGTGGGTAGTGCTCCACATCAAAATTCTCACTCTTGACAACCTCACTAGGCAGGGATTCAGTCTGGCTAATAGGTGTTGTTTATGCAAAAGGGAGGAGGAAAGTATAAATCATATCTTCATTCACTTTGATTTTGCCACCAAGATTTGGCAGTAGATTATTATAACATGGTTCTACATTTTGTGGGCTCCTAATAGGGGTATCCATGACTGGTTTCATGACTAGCAATCTCCTTCCCACCACCCCCTGATAAAACTCCTCTGGACTCAGACCCTTCCTATCTTCTACTAGATCTTGTGGAAGGAACATAATAATAAGATCTTCAGGGAGAATGAGCTTAATGCTATGATAGTGTTCCATGAGAATGAGCTTACAAGACATTTTACTCATCTCCCACTAGAAGACCCCAAGTCTCCCCCCTTCTAATTAGGACCACAAAATTTCCAAGATATGGGGTATTGATAAGAGATTCTCCAAATTTGATAGCACCAAGCTTACAATGCGTAAGGCCACTATTTGGACTCCCCCTAGGCTACTTGGCACAAACTCATTTTTGATGGCTTGGTCTACAATGGTCTCCAATCTAGTGTTGGTGTCATTCGTGATCATAGGGCTCGATTGGTGGATACCTATGTTGGACCCCTCCAAAATCATACTATCAATCAAGTTGAGGGTATGGCTCTCCTTTGGGGCCTAAAATTTTCCATTACCCTGGGATGTACCAGCATGGCTATTGAAGGGGACTACAAAGTCATCATTGATGCCACTTGGGGAAATTGTAATGCTGGTTGGAAAGTTGACAATATTTTAGGTGATGTTCATGGTTTAATGGAGTGCACTCTAAGGTCTACTATCATGCACACCTATAGAGAAGGAAATTTAGTGGTTGATGCCATGGCTGCTACCGGTCTGCATCTTAACAGGCTTCGATCTTGGAGAGCAGTTAGTCAACTGCCCTAGAATACTCAAGACCTGCTTAGGTGGGAAATGAGCGTTGGTGAATTTGGGGTCCATGAAGTTTAAAAATTGGAGCTTGGTTTGGGTGACTACTAGTGGGGTAGGGCACTATCACATTTTCACAACCTCTGCTTCAACTATTTTCAATTACCACATGGCTTGTTTTGGAGGGCCTATAAATTACAAAAGGGGTTTGACGTGGCAAATTGCCATAAGGCTTCCTTTTAAAGGCAATCATTACTATGAGTAATTTCCAATAAAAATATAATCTATGGAGGATTATAGGAGATATAGAGTGGATTTAATTGATGCCAATTTCATTTTAACATGCCAGCCCCACGTGTTAATCCCAGTGGTCTCACTGGCATGGTTTCATGAGTTCCAAGATAATTATTACCCTAATTACTGCTCGCAGTATGACAATACCTTAATTCCTTTCTTCGGCTATCAATTCATCATTCCCAAAACCTACCCTACGAAAAATATGGGTTCTAAGTCTCGTGTGAGCATTTTTGTGGGTCACCATTCTAGTTTAGAACCCTTTAGTCTCATAGGTGACTGTTGTCTTGTGTTTTGCGAGGTGTTCAGTGAATGGCATCCAAAGACAAATATGGGAGGTGAAAGGAAGAGGATTGAGCTAAGACAAGATTGAGGAAAAATTCTCCTCAAACCCCATGGTCATGTATTTCTATGAGGGAGGTATTCTTCCTTTTATGCAAAATCTCACAGGACACGACGAGATGATATCCAGGTAGTTTTTTAAAACCTGGAATGAAAGGAAGGTTACCATCAATGGAATCACCTTTAAATAAATAAGGAGGTCATCAGAAAAGCCACAAGGATGCCGACTACTAGCAGAAAATGGAAGAAAATTGTTAAAGCCCAAGCGAAGATATAGTTTACCTAATTTCTCAAGAATGAAGTTACCCCAGTTTCTAAAAATAGGGGCTACAGCATCTCTGATATCCTAGAGTTCTGGCCAAAAATGTGTAAGTTGGTGATAAAATATTTCACCCTAGAGGGCCCCTATGGTACGTTCTACAATTACCATCTTCTTTTTTTGAATTATTTTTCGCATAAAGTGTTGATTTCCCTTCCATTTTACATGTTAATGTCTATCTCCACTATGGCCTAATTCTCAGACTATACAATTTCCATCATGCCCTCTGCCCCCTACTATGCAAGTTACCCACTCTATCCAGCAACCCCTATCACCTTCAGTTTATCTTAACTAGGGTCTTCCCACTCGCTCTATGTCAAACAGTTTCTCAAACCCTGTTTCTAGACCCAAATCCTCCAAAACCCAACCCACCCTTGTTTCATGGCTAGGATAATAATTTTGATCAGGTAGAAATCAAGGTAGAGAAGGACATCCAAACTACCATGGCTGAGGAGGAAAAACTAGAAAAGGACCCCATTTCTGATAAAGAGACTATGAGTAGTGGTCTGATGGGCAGAATAAAGTATCAATTTGCTTCCTTGGAAAACATTGTGACAAAGCTCACCCAGGACCTTGATAACACCAAAAAATATTGGTGGATGTTAGTAAATTCATTCTCAAGGTGATGCATGTGTTTGTCACCATGCTTTGCCTTCTCAATGAGAAGGCTTCAAAAGCCAAGGAGTTTGTTGAAGGAAACCATGAACTCTTCAAATTTCTTAATGAGGAGTGGACTGACTTGTTATGGTCTAAGCTCTTATGGGATGCGAAGTGACACTATGGCAGATTGAGTATAGGATGATGGAGATTGGGGCTAGTTCCTAACCTATTTTACCAACACTATTTCATGGCTATCTGATACTCAGTGGTTGTGGTGGATTTAATTTTAGTTTTATGTTTTTGATAGAAGTAGAAGCTATGTGTTCTTTTCTTCTACTAATGCTTCTCTCTAAGTTAAATTAATTCTCTATTAATTATCTTAGTTATCCTTTATATGTTCCATGGGTAAGCACCCTTTTGCTGATGCTAATTTCAAAAACATTGGCTATGTCTGGGGACTTCAATTTGATGCAAAAATGAAATAATTTTTTGAATTTTTGGTGAAGGAGAAAAATGTTATAAGCCATTGCACAATAACATAGTCTAGAATAAGCATATGAAGCTTCTTGCAGATCAGTGGAGGGGAGCAGGGTAGAACCAACAAGCCAATACCAAGAAGAAAAAACTAAACAAAATGGAGCACAACAAAAACTTGGAAGATAAAATTTATTTACAAGTATATATAGACATAAAAATCCCACCTCAAGATACTGGAATGATAAATTATTGTTTGGAGACAACACCATCATTGAAATGAATTTAGAATATCCACTCCAATGTTTTACGGATTTCCTTTAAAACATACGGAAACCTCATTTATATTTTTAACACAATATGAAATTAATTTTTCCTTCATTCGAGTAACTATACTCCATAGGGGGAAGAATTTGATCCATTCTCTAATTTTATTTCTGAATTTCTTGCTCATTCATGATGAGGTAATTGTATGAGAGAGATAAAATTTAGATGACTGGAGCCTCATCATCATCAACCTTTAATTCTTCATTCAAATGTGATACCCTTTTCTTACATTCTTACATCAGCCTTTTCTTTTCTTTCAAATCTTTCAGTTTCAGAAATATAACACAATGAATTATCCATAAAAGAGAAGATGTGTGATCATCTTCTACACTTACCTTAGTCTTTATAGCATGAGAGATGCTTTCTTTGTAATGATACCATAATTTATGCAGCACTTTATCATCCATCTCAAGGATTTCCAAGATGGTGGGATTTGGTATTTTCTCCTTTCTTGTATGTTTTTAATTTTACATGATGATTTAATAGTCACCAATCCTGCATAGAGAGAGATATTTAATAAAGGTGAAGAAAGAAAGTATTGATCTTTCATTTTCAATTCCCCAGCAGAGTAGCCAAAAATATGCTGGCTAAAAAAATTATCTTCTTCAAAATACATTCACAAATAACTCCCAAATCCCAAAAAATGGAAGATAAAATGAAAACCAAAACTTGAGTTACTTGCAACAATTTTATGCAAGTTATCTATAAATTTTAATATGAAGGTAAAACTCCCTTCTTTAAATTTACAATGAATTAGAATGTTGATATGTTTCTCACTAGAAAGTAATAACGATACTCGCATCTACTCATAATCATGAAGTGGATGCAAAGAGATTAAATAAAAAAACAAAAGGAATGTAAGAAAATGATACCAAGCCCACTTCCTTCACACTCATAAATGATAAATAATTAAAGCAAGACATGAAGATTTCACACCCTTTCTAACATATAATTTAATCTGAAATAAAAGTTTCAGAATCAATTATATGTACAACTTATAATGACAAATGATATTGAAAATAATTTTGATGAGGCTAAACTCAACAAAATATGAGAAAATAGTAATGAATTTAAATACCCATAGAGATTTACTCCATTCTTTCAATATCAAATATGAGCTCAAAGACTCAGATTTTGTACAATAAAGTTGCATGAAAAATAAAATGTGTTCCCTCCATACAATTAAACTAAAAAAATATTCCACATTTTCTATAGCACACAGGTTGTTGTAAAATAAAAAATACAAATAGCCCATTTTCCTTCCCATATCATTACAATAAATAATTGCACGAGTCTTTATTCAGTTTTTGTTACTAAATATTGAAAAGATTATTAATTAATTTTTTCTTTTACCTTTTGTTTTCCCCCATTTTTTAGCTGTGCTTAAATCTAATATTTAAAACATTGTAAAAAATGTTTCAAATTGTTGCACATAAATGATTGAGAAAACTTTAATTTCACCTCCAACTAATCTTTTATAATATATCATATGAGCTCTTAAGAGTATAAAATTAAATATGGAAACATTTAAGACCAAAATATTAGGTGGGTTGTCCTTAGATTAAACACTTTGCAACTTTATTTTGGTCACAATTTTGAACTGGCATATGTGTAAAAAAATTTGACTATCATTTCAAACCCGTTGAACCTGTTGGAACCATTGAACCTTGTTGAACATGTTGAACTTATGGAAACTATTTAATCTTGATGAGCCTTATTGAACCTATTGATCTCGAAGTTCAAAATTATTAAATTTTCCCAAAATAATTTTCCTTCATTAATGACTTTTTCCTCTTCATTTTCATTCGTATTGAACCTTTTAAACATGTTTGAACCTTTGAACTTGGTTGAACCGCCTGAATTGTTCAAACTTTGGTTCAATAATTCTTTCAAATATCGCTTCTTATAAAATTTTATCTTTGGAAAAAGGGTGACAAAGAAGATTATGAAAAATTCATCTTTAACCATCATTAGTGGGATAAGGGCTTCGTTTTTATCTTATTAAAAAAAAAAAAACATTAAATTGGGGGTGTCGTAGGTAGATTAACATTGGCTCTATCTAGGAACTTCTATTTAATGCAAAAATCAAATAATTTTTTGAATCTCTTATGAAGGAGAGCAATGTTATAAGCCATTGCATAATAACAAAGTCAAGACTAAGCATAGGAAGCTTCTTGCAGATCAGTGGAGGGGAGTAGGGTAGAACCAAGAAGCCAGAACTAACACAAAATGGAGCACAACAAAAACATGAAAGATAAAATTCTTTTACAAGTATATATAGGTAGAAAAATCCCACCTCAAGATATTGGAATAATAAATAATTTTTTGGAGACAATATCATCATTGGAATTCATAGATACTTTGTAACATTTTAGACACACTGCATTTAGAATATCCACCCTAATGTTTTATGGTTTTCCTAGAAAACTTAGGGCAACCTCACTTCTATTCTTAACACAATATGAAATCTATTTTTCCTTTATTAGAGTAACTATATTGCGTAGGGGGAAGAATTTTATCCATTCTCCCATTTTGTGTGTTTCTGAACTTCTTACTCATTCATGATGAGGTAATTGTAGGAGACTGACAAAATTAAGATGAATGGAGCCTCATCATCATCAACCTTTAATTCTTCATTCAAATGTAATACCCTTTTTTTATATTATTACAATAGCCTTATCTTTTCTTTCAAATCTTTTAGTTTGTGAAATATAACACAAACACTTATCCATAAAAGAGAAGATGTGTGATCATCTTCTATACATAGCTTGGTTTTTATAGCATGAGATATGATTTCTTTGTAATGATCCCATTATTATTTATGCAACACTTTATCATCCATCTCAAGAATTTCCAAGATGGTGAGATTTGGTATTTTCCCCTTTGTTGTAACTTTTTAATTTTGCATGATGAAATTTAACTGAGTCACCAATCCCACATAGGCAAAGATATTTAATAAATGTGAAGAAAGAAAGTACCGATCTTTCATTTTTAGTTCCCTAGCAAAGTCGCCAAAAATATGTTGGCTAACAAATTTATCTTCTTCAAAATACATTCACAAATAACTCCCAAATGCCCAAAAATGGAAGATAAAATGAAAACGAACACTTGTGTTACTTGCAATGGTTTTATGCAAGTTCTCTCTAAATTTTAATATGAAGGTAAAACTTCATTCTTTAAATTTACAATGAATTAGAATGTTAATATGTTTTTCATCAGAAAGTAATAAAGTTAATCACATCTACTCATAATCATGAAGTAGATGCAAAGAGATAAAATACAAAAAGAAAATGAATGTAAGAAAATGATACCAAGCCCACTTCCTTCACACTGATAGATGATAACTAAGTAAAGAAAGACATGAAGAGTGCACACCCTTTCTAACACATAATTTAGTCTGAAAGAAAAGTTTGAGAATCAATTATATATACAACTTATAATGAAAAATGATATTGAAAATAATTTTGATGAGGCTAAGCTCAACAAAATATGAAGAAAATAGTAATGAATTTAAAGACCCGTAGAGATTTACTCCATTCTTTCAATATCAAATATGTGCTCAAATACTCAAATTTTTTACAATAAAATTGCATGAAAAATAAAATGTGTTCCCTCCATACAATGAAAATAAAAAAATATCCCCCCTTTTCTATAGCACACAGGCTATTGTAAAAATAAATTAAAAAACAACCCCTTTTCATTCTCATATCTTTACAAGAAATAATTGCAAAAATCCTTATTCAGATTTTGTAATTAAATTTTGAAAAGATTATTAATTAATATTTTCGTTTACCTTTCATCTTTCTTAAATATTTGATTTTCTCTTCTCTTTTTCAGCTATGCTTAAATCTAATCTTTAAAACATTGTGATATTGCTATCAGGATTTAACTGTGTAGTTTTTGAGTCAAACTCATTGACCCATGATTCATGAGTAGTGGCTCACCAAACCCATCTCTCATGAGAATGAAATGGAACACTTAGCACTCATTGGATCTAGGTGATGCTCATAGAGGTGAAGCACCGAGACTTCCCAGGAGGTCACCCATCCCAGTACTACTCCAACTTGAGCATGCTTAACTACGGAGTTTCCTCCATGGTTAAACCCACTCTACTTGCTTAAAAAATTGTAAAAAATATTCAAATTGGTGCACATAAATGAGTGAGAAAACTTTAATTTCACCTCTAGCTACTCTTTTATAATATATCAAATGAGCTCTTAATGGCATAAAATTAAATATGGGAAAATTTAAGACCATAATATTAGGTGGGTTGTCCTTAGATTTAAATAATTTGCAACTTTATTTTGGTCACAATTTTGAACTGACATATGTGTGCAAAATTTGACTGTCACGTTGAACCTATTGGAATTGTTGAACCCATTGAACCTATTGAAACTATTGAACCTTGTTTCTAGCCCCAAATCCTCTGAAACCCAACCCACCCCTATTTCATGGTCAGGCCCCAAACATGCCCTAGCCCCTGAAGATTTCTCTCACCCTCCCCCAAAAAAAATAAATAAAATCATCATTAACCTAGACTGCCCTCTGCATACTGATCCCTAGCCTAACTCTATATGTCTCTCCTCTTGTATTGCCAAAGAGAAAGGAAAAAAACTATTAGAGAGCTCATGAGCCAGGAGGACTCCTTTGTGGGCTCTCCCAGTAGAGATGGCTCGAATAATGATTGTGATCAGGTGGAAATTAAGGTAGAGGAAGACATCCAAACTATCATGGCTGAAGAGGAAAAATTGGAAAAGGACCCCATTGCTGATAAAGAGACTATAGGTAGTGGTCTGATGGGAAGAATCAAGTACCAATTTGTATCCCTAGAAAACATTGTGACAAAGCTCACCCAGGACCTTGATAACACCAACAAAAGATTGGTAGATGTCAGTAAATTCGCTCTCAAGGTGGTGCATGCGTCTGCTACCATGCTCTGCCTCATCAATGAAAAGGCTTCAGAGGGAAAGGAGTCTGTTGAAGGAAACTGTGAACTCTTAAAATTTCTTAATGAGGTGTGCGCTGACTTGTTGATGTCTAAGCGCTTATTGGATGGGAAGTGACTCTATGGCTGGATGAGTACAAGACGAAGGAGATTGGGGCTGGTTCCTGACCTTTTTGTTGGATGGGCTATGTTAATTTTTGTATGTTTATGACTTTAAGTTATGTTTTTAGCCCTACGTGACATATTTTTATGTTATTGCTAGATTTAACAAGACCATTTTGTGGTTGTCTAATACTCAGCGGCTGTGGTGGATTGAATTTTGCTTTTATATTTTTGATAGAGGTAGAAGATATGTCTTATTTTATGCTACTAATGCTGCTCTCTAAGTTGAACTAATTCTATGTTAATTCTATTAGTTATCCTCTCCATGTTCCATGGGCCAGCACCCTTTTGCTGCTGCTAATTTCAAAAACATTGGCCCTATCTAGGGACATCTATTTCATGCAAAAATCAAATAATTTTTTCAATTTTTGGTGGAGGAGATAAATTTTATAAGCCATTGCACAATAACCTAGTCAAGACTACGCATAGGAAGCTTCTTGCATATCCGTGGAGGGGAGAAGGGTAGAATCAACAAGCCAATACCAAGAAGCCAAAACTAACACAAAATGGAGCACAACAAAAACTTGAAAGATAAAATTTATTTACAATTATACATAGACATAAAAATCCCACCTCAAGATATTGGCATAATAAATTATTGTTTGGAGACAACATCTTCATTGGAATTCATAGATACTCTATCATATTTTAGACATGCTACATTTAGAATATTAACTCTAATTTTTTACGGTTTTCCTTTAAAGCATAGGGCAACCTCGTTTATGTTTTTAACACAATATGAAATCTATTTTGCCTTCATTAGAGTAACTATACTCCATAGAGGGAAGAATTTTATCCATTATCTAATTTTATGTGTTTCTGAATTTCTTTCTCATTCATGATGAGGTAATTGTAGGAGAGAGCTAAAAGTAAGATGAAAAAAGCCTCATCATCATCAACCTTTAATTCTTCATTCAAATGTGATACCCTTTTGTTACATTCTTACAACAACCTTTTCTTTTCTTTCAAAACTTTCAGTTTGTGAAATATAACACAGTGACTTATCCATAAAAGAGAAGATGTGTGATCATCTTTAATACTTAACTTGGTTTGTATAGCATGAGAGATGTTTTCTTTGTAATGATCCTATAATTTATGCAGCACTTTATCACCCATCTCAAGAATTTCCAAGATGGTGGGATTTGGTATTTTCCCTTCTCTTGTAAGTTTTTAATTTTGCATTCTGATTTAACAGTCACCAATTACACATAGACAAAGATATATAATAAAGGTAAAGAAAGAAAGTACTGATCTTTCATTTTCAATTCCTAAGCAGAGTCACCAAAAATATGTTGGCTAACAACTTTATGTTCTTCAAAATACATTCACAAATATCTCCCAAATGCCCAAAAATGGAAGATAAAATGAAAACCAACACTTGAGTTACTTGCAATGGTTTTATGCAAGTTCTCTCTGAATTTTGATATGAAGGTAAAACTCCCTTTTTTAGATTTACAATGAATTAGAATGTCGATATGTTTTTGACCAAAAGTAATAAGGTACTCACATCTACTCATAATCATGAACTAGAAACAAAGAGATTAGATAAAAAAAGGAAAAAGAATGTAAGAAAATGATACAAGCCCACTTCCTTCACACTCATAAATGCTAACTAAGTAATGAAAGACATGAAGATTTGACACCTTTTTTGACAAAAAATTTAATCTGAAAGAAAAGTTTCAGAGTCAATTATCTGTACAACTTATAATTACAAATGATATTGAAAATAATTTTGATGAGGCAAAGCTCAACAAAATATGAAGAAAACAGTAATGAATTTAAAGACCCCTAGAGATTTACTCCATCCTTTCAATATCAAATATGAGTTCAAAGACTCTGATTTTGTACAATAAAATTGCATGAAAAATAAAATGTGTTCCCTCCATACAATGAAAATAAAAAAATATTCCACTTAAAAAACAAAAAAAACCAACCCATTTTCCTTCCCATATCTTTACAATAAATAATTGCACGAGTCCTTATTAGTACTTGCCCATAGGCTAGTGATGGGTGTGCAAACTGTTTTTGTTTTTGTACATTCTTTGTAACTTTTGCCTTGTCTTAAGCTTGTTAAAACCCCTGTTTTGCCATTAATTATTAAGGAATATAGTGCATATAATAAAGTCTTAAGGTTTGAAATATTTCTTGAAAGAATGGATGTTTAATGCATAAATATTGATATATGTTGGTTCATTCTGTTACAGGAACTAAACATGCAAGGATATGGAGTCGGCCATTTAGCTGGAAGAACAGTTTTGAAGTTGTTACTTTGTTACATTAAGCACATAGTTTTGAATGGCTCAGATTTTGGTCATATGATATTTTAGTTAGACTGTTTTGCAAATTGTTATGTATGGCCAGCGGCCAAAACAAACTTTTCTCTATGTTTAGGAAATAGGCCAGCGGCCATTCTAGTTAGTTGTCAATATGGTTAAACATTTTAGGTTATATAAGCAATGTGAATCAAAAGACATGGGATCAATAAGATATGAAAAACTTTGTTTTTGCATCATCTTTGAAATACTGGATTGAGAACACAGAACTCCTATAGCAGCCAGTTTTAAGTTAGTTCTCATCCTGCATACCGGAGGAGGGCCCCCTCTTGGGAAACTTGGTGAGATTAGTGCAGTTTATTTTGTAAGTATTTTCATATTGTTGATTTCGTGTGTTTCTTTCAAGTTTTAATTGTATGCATTTTCAAGAAGTCTGCTATATATTTGATTGAATCGATACAGAGCTTGTCGATTGATTATTGATTCAGTTGTCTGATGAAGTAATTGGTTGTGATAAGTTATAAAGAAATTGTTTGATATTATCCTATCATTACATAAATTTATTACTGTTCACCACATTCCTCCTACCACCTGCATTCATCCTTAATAATTACAATATCATTTGTTGTATTCCCCTTACCACATCCCTTCAGTCATTGAGCTAAAATACTCCCAATATTCATAACCTCCTGTCGCCATCCATAGTATTCTTTGCCATCTTTATTATACTTCCTACCAAACCCATCGCACTCTCGGTTGCACTGTATTAAAACCAGTCAGTTAAAAACCTCCTATCGCTACCTTACTTCCTGTCGCAGTTTGAGCAGATTATAATTCTTAATTAAACCAACCTCCAATCAGACAACAACTTTCACAATAAGCATTCATTGAGATTAATTATCTAAAAGAGTGTGATTAATTACTTAGAGGTGTGTTAATAAATACATTGTTTAATTGTTAAAGGGTGTGAACTTTAGATGAATTTAATCCATCTATAAAAAATATTGTTTGAATCTTAAAATTCATTTTGCAACAGATGTATGGTGTGTTTGACTTTTAATTGCTTTGTGTTTAAAGTTTATTTGTAGTAATTCAATTCTTAATTGCTTTGTGTTCATTTGCAGTGAATGTGTGGTAGTTTAATTTATTAGTAAGCAGTAATTTGCATTCATAAAACCCTTGATTTATTACTTTCACCCCTTGAGAAAACAGCCATTATATCCCTCACGAGTTTACGAATCCCAGATTGACATTTGTAAGGGTAATTTCGATTCTATTATATCCATAAAAGGCTATCCTAGTGAACCTCAGTTTTACCCAACATTTTTGGTGCCATTGCCGGGGAGAGATATTAAAGGCATGAAACTATAATAGGTCAAGATAGGAACAGTAAGCCCTCGAGAAGTCTTGAGCAATTGTCAACCTTGCTTAAGCTAGTACCTTTGGTTTCCACTGCAGTAAATCATTTAGGTGCATGAATAGACCTAGAGATAGTCAAGGCAGGTTTGTTAAGAAAGAATTAGCAGGTAGTTCAAAAATTCAAAAACCACAAAAAGAGAAAAGGCCATTGAATAACAAACCTAAATCAAACGAAGAAGCCAATTTACAGTCACTTTCATAGTTTGACTTCCCTACTACATCTTCTGAAATCTTTCAACAATTCAAAGACTCATACAACACTAGGTGTAGTAAACCTTGGGATCTATCGGAGAAACCTTTTACAACATATCACACACCTTGGGCAACACAAGTTTTAGAGGAAATCATGGGTGATAATGCGGGAAATGTGGGGGAAGGAAATAATGCTGGTAATGCCATTGTCCAACACAATACGACCTTTGAGTTTCCCATTTGACCTCCTGAGGATAATGCCCCTATGAAAAATATCCCTCACTTAGCACTTCCTATATTTAGAGGATCAACCTCTGAGGATCCTGATATGTTTCTATTTGAATTTGATGTCCTTTGTAATAGTTATGACTATCAAAGTAATGCACAAAAATTAAAGCTATTTCCAGCTACATTAAAAGATGTTGCGTTACGATGGTTTATGAGTCTTAGGGACATTAGAACATGGGATGAAATGAAGGATGCTTTTCTGGAAAAATATCAGGAGTATTGCAAAACTAAGGAAGTATGGGATGAAATCTTTCGCATGACTCAACGGGAAGATGAGTCAGTTGAAGATTTCCTAGAGCGTTTTGCCTTTAGTTTACAATGCTCAAGATGCCCTGATTTAACTACGGACACTATCAAAATGCTCTTTCTAAGAGGGATTCGTGATGAAACCATGGATGCCTTAAATTTGATTGGTAAAGGTGATATTTCTAAAATGCCCTTTGATGATATTTGTGACATATGTAGGAACTATTCGCGATCTCATAGATCTGTTCGTGGACCTTCAAGTAAGTTTTCCACCATGGGTAATGCATCAAGTATCTCCAAGCGAGAAATTGGTAACTTAATTGAAGACCTTAAAACTGATTTATTAAATCATATGGGCAAGCAAATTGACACTTTGTATACTCGCAGGAAACAAGAAGAAGCTGAAAAGGCCTTAGCAGTATACTACCCAACTTGTTGTAAGAAGCATGGACCAGAAGATTGCCCTTATAATCAGACTCATGTTGCATCCCTTGAGGAAGCTAGCAAGACTTCAACACTACTCCCATTTCTTGAAGGGAATGTTCCTATGGAGTACACCGAAGAACCAGTTTACTATATAGCTCCACGACGCCCATTTCCACCTAGAGGGTTTTCTAATGAACATTTTTTGGGACCATCTCAACAATTTTCCAGCCAAAGTCCATGGTATGGTGGTTGGGAACAACCTCATCCTTATTCTCAATGGCCCCAAACTTTTCAACCTAGTACACAACCGTGGCATCAGGCATGGAGGCCACATGCGCCATAATTTTCGTATCCACCTCCACCACCTTATACACCACCTTATTTTCCACAACAATCCTTTCCACCACCACCAATGATAAGTCCCTATCAACAACCTCAACAATGTCTTCCTCCAATACCTTCATCTTCTTCAAGTCCACCTTTAAATCCACCACAACCGCCTAGACCCACATCCATGCCAACTGAACCGAATCCAAATCCCAACAAAAAACCTCCTCAGCCTGTGTATAATAATGAGGTGGTAAATTACCCTACTTATCCAATCAATGCAGTCGAACTGGAAGGAGTTCAATTAAGATCAGGAAAGGCTCTCCAAGAGCCAACTATCACAGAAATTGAAGAAGATGATAAGGAGGACATTCCAAAGGAACCTCCCTTTCCTTCGCCTTTTCCTGAGCGCTTGCTTTCTAAACCTGTACCAAAGGAACATATACAAACTGAGTTTGATTTTATGAATGAACTCAAGAATTTTAACATCAAAATTCCTCTTTTGCAGGCTCTTAAGGATATTCCAGTATACAATAAAATAGTATGTGAGTTATGCACCCGGCGACAGAAAAAGAAGGAAGATCCAAAGACTATTCAAGTTATTGGACAATTAGCTGAATTGATGTTGGGGAATATAACCATTCCAAAATATGCAGATCCTGGTAGCCCTATTATACAGGTAAGCATCGGTACAATTGTTATTCCTAATACACTTGTAGATCTAGGTGCTGCTATAAATGTGATGACAAATGAAACAAAAATCAAATTATCTTTGGATGGACTTAGACCTACTCCTACAGTGCTTCAGATGGCTGATCGATCCTTAGTCAAACTAGAGGGGATTATAGAAGATGTTGTTCTTTCCATTGATAGTTGGGATTTTCCAACTGATTTTATGATTTTGCAACCAAAAGCTAAGTTGGGGGGGTATCCTTTAATTCTAGGGAGACCTTGGTTAGCAGCTGCCAATGCTCATATCAATTGTTGGTCAAGTAACATGGTTATTTCCAATGGAGAGAAAACAAAACAATTGACCTTATATCCCCCAGCTCACCCCTTGTTGGACACAGAAGATCCTGCATGGATTGATAGTGATCTGGAAGATTCAGTACCAATCCTTGCCATTGAGCAAGTCCATCACCTTGAGGAGCCTACCGAGGACACCATTTTGCTGAACTTTCTTCAGAATAGGTATGAGTCCAATGATATCTTAGAAACTATGGTTTTTCCTTCTCATACAACTGTTGATTGTCCTTTTGGGAATTTTCTTCTTATCAGCAAGTCTCAATCTATCAAACACTTTTTCATCTTACATCAGCTTTTGCCACATCAATGTTTGTATAGACCATTATTATCTTCAGATAAACTGGGAGCATCAACAGAACTCATTCTTAATGCTCCTACACCTTCAGAACCTATGGAGATTTTACCAGGACATACTCTTAATATTAACCCACAATTGACACCAACCCAAGTCAAAAATCTCATAGGTGTGCTTAAAGAACATAAAGACGCATTTGCATGGGAGTATCAAGATATGCGAGGTATCCATCTAGGTACTTGTATGCACCATATTTACATAGAAGAAGGAAGTCACCCCGTTCGACAACCACAACGAAGACTTAATCCTGCTTTACGCGACATAGTCAAGGAAGAGCTTTAGAAATTATTGAATGTTGGTTTTATATATCCTATCTCAGATAGCAGGTGGGTATCTCCCTTGGTTGTTGTTCCAAAGAAAAATGGTAAGTGGTGTATTTGTGTTGATTATAGAGCTTTAAATAAGGCTACTAAGAAGGATCACTTTCCATTACCCTTTATTGATCAAGTTTTGGATACCCTTGCAGGGAAACAATTCTTCTCCTTCTTGGATGGATTCAGCGGATACAATCAAATCCGCATTGCCCCAGAAGATCAGGATAAGACCACTTTCACTTGTCCATGGGGAACTTTTGCATATAATGTTCTTCCTTTTGGATTATGTAATGCCCCTGCTACCTTTCAATGAGCAATATTAAGCATCTTTGCTGATCTAGTTAACGATTGTGTAGAAGTTTATATGGATGATTTTACTATTCATGGGAATACTTTTGAAGAAGCTAGAGATAATTTGGAGAAAGTACTTAAAAGATGTATTGACACCAACTTATCACTAAGCCATGAGAATTGTCATATGTTAATGACTAAAGGAATTGTCTTAGGCCACCTTATCTCCTCAAAAGGTATCCAAGTTGACCCCAAAAAGGTCCAAATAATCCAAGACCTCCCTATACCTTCAACTCAGAAAGACGTTAGGAGTTTCCTTGGTCATGCTGGATATTACAGGAGATTTATTGAAAACTTCAGTAAGATTGCTTCTCCTTTATTTGCTCTATTAGCCAAAGATGTTGTCTTCACTTGGACCCCTGAATGTCAAGAATCTTTTGAGACTATTAAGAACAAACTTGTGACTACTCCCATCCTTAGGGGCCCTAATTGGGAATTACCATTACACATTCATACTAATGCTTCTAATTTTTCAATGGGAGCAGTACTTGGACAAAAAGAAGACAACCTATTCTATTCCATTTACTACGTCAGCAAGAACTTCGTTGGTGCCGAGGTAAACTATACGGTAACTGAAAAAGAATTTTTAGCTGTTGTTTATGCTATTAATAAATTTCGGCATTATATTACTGGTTATAAAGTGTTTGTTCATACTGATCATTTAGCAATTCAATTTTTAATGAATAAACCTGTGGTAACTGGTAGAGTTATTAGATGGTTACTTTTATTACAAGAATTTGATGTCACTATACTTGATAAGCCTGGTCGAGAAAATGTGGTTGCAGATTTCTTGTCTCAGTTACAGCAATCAAATGGTGAATCTGTTCCTGTTGATGATATGTTTCCTGATGAACACCTCTTTGCCATTTCCACCAAGAGTCTGTGGTATGCCGACATTGCCAACTATTTGGTTACATGCAAGTTTCCAGCGCACTTTTCTCCTCAAGAATGTCAGAAGTTGGTAAGCCTGAGTGGACAGTATACATGGATCAATGGTCTTCTCTTCTGTACCAGCATTGATAACATTATGCGTCGGTGTGTCCCTGAAGAGGATGTCTTTGATATTCTCCGCGCCTGCCATACTGAACCTTGTGGAGGACACTTTGCTGCTCAACGGACTGCTCAAAAGATTCTTACTGCAGGATATTACTGGCCTTCACTCCATAAGGATTGCAGACATTATGTTCATCATTGTGATCAATGCCAACGAATGGGTCGTCCTACTCATTCTGATGAAATGCCACTCCATCCTCAGCTTTCTATTGAACCTTTTGAGAAGTGGGGTCTTGACTTTGTGGGCCCTATCAATCCACCTTCTAATAACAAGGAATATATTCTTGTTTGTACTGATTATGTTACCAAGTGGGTTGAAGTGGTGGCCCTCAAGCATGCTCGCGATACTAAAGTTGCTGCCTTCTTGTACTCTAAAATTTTCACTCACTTTGGTGTTCCACGGGAGATTACTACGGATCAAGGACCCCAGTTCACTTCAGATCTTATTACTGCATTAGTCAAAGAGTATGAAATTCATCACCGAAAATCATCACCCTATCACCCTCAAGAAAATGGACAGGTAAAGGTCACTAATCGGGAACTAGAGAATATTCTTACCAAGACTGTTGCTCTTCATAAGCGAGATTGGGCCACACGGCTTCCTGAAGCTATGTGGGCCTATCATACAACATGGAAGACCACTACTGGTCTGACCCCTTATGAACTAGTCTATGGTAAGAGGGTTGTTCTTCCTATTGAGTTTGAGATTAAGACTCTTCGAACCGCACTTCAACTGGGTTTGAGTCTCTCTGATGCTCAGCAGGAATGCCTAACACAACTCCATTCCCTGGATGAACTCCGTCAAGATGCACTCCTCCATACC
This sequence comes from Chamaecyparis obtusa, assembly GCA_027943335.1. Lineage (NCBI taxonomy): Eukaryota > Viridiplantae > Streptophyta > Pinopsida > Cupressales > Cupressaceae > Chamaecyparis > Chamaecyparis obtusa. The sequence goes on along the minus strand of BSBK01003138.1, from coordinate 80,558 downwards.
GAACTTGTCCAAAATCAACGAGCACTTTGGCACGACAAACACATTCGTCAGCGCTCTTTCTAGCCTGGTGATTGGGCACTTTTGTATGATTTTTGTTTCCAAAATTTCAAAGGCAAGTTTCACACAAGATGGCTTGGACCTTACGAGGTTGAGTATGTATATGACAATGGTGCAGTTCAGCTCCGCACAGTAGATTCTGAACGTCTCAAGCTCCTTGTTAATGGCCATCGAATGAAGCTGTATAAAAGCCTCTCTCCAAGGAAGCTTTCTCTTTGGCGCTTGCTAAGGAACTCACCTTGGTTCCTTATGGTCTTCCTCAACATTGCTAGAATATGTATATATATATATATATATATATATATATATATATATATATATATATATATATATATATATATATATATATATATATATATATATATATATATATATATATATATATATATATATATATATATATATATATATATATATATATATATATATATTATAATTATTTAAAAAAAAAAAAAAAAGGTCCAACAATGAAAACCAGTCTCTGGCGTTGTTGGCCAACCACTTGTTGAAAACTGGGTAATCCAGTGACTTGTAGTTGTCAAAACTCCTTGGTAGTGAAAACTAGTTTGCCAGCACTGCCGAGCGGCACTTGAATGAAAACCGATTTCTCGGCGGTGTAGTGACGTAAATAAAATTTATAAAAAAATTTTAAAAATAAAAATAAAAATAAAAATAAAATGAAACACCCAAAAGGGCCGCCAACGGCCCCACTTATCTTCTGGTGCGTGCGACAGGAGCTTTTTAGGTCCCTGTTGCCCATCTCTCGGTGGCGGGTCATTCTTTGGTGGCTGCGACAGGAGGTTTTCGAGCTCTTGTCGCCCTTTTTTCGCCCCTCCTCTCGGTGTTCATTGTTCGTGGTTATCCTGATGCTCTGGTTTTTCCTACCGCCTCCACTGCTGCACCTGCCACGTATCTCTATTCCCTATCTTTTCATTGGCGGCCTGTCCTTTCTCCTCTCTTTCTGCCACCGGTTTCCATTTACTCTTCACGTGCCTGCTGTCTTTTTCTCTTACGGCTGACGGCACTCTTTCCATGATCACTGATCTCCTTGGATTTGCTGACGACTTCGCCTCGACCTCCACACTGTCACCACATCAGGAAGTATTTTCTTACCTTATGCTTTGTTTTATGTACTTTATTTTCTTATTGATTACTTGGCATGACCGGGACGGATCAGCCGCTTAAGCTGGGGGGGGTCATGGGACATGTCATCATTTTCACATATGCCCTTATGGAGTCATCATTTCCATGTTAGTTCTTACACGCTCCTTTTCATTATTACTAATCCCTACGCCAGGTCACTTCTACATGAGTCTTTTGTCCTTAACAATTAATTACACTGCCTTTGCCATTATTATTACTTTTTATTGGCGTTGTCCTCATCTCCCTGTTGCTAAATCTGCTTCATACTTCCTTTCACTTTCATTTTTTCTATTTCTTTTTGTTTTCCACTGTGATAAACCTTTCAAATTTTGTTGCCTGTTAAACATGGGGGGTAAACACCTTCGCTATGAACCTGATTCAATGGACAAATTGCATGCTGCTGAAGAGGCAATGAAATTTTTTGCTCATGCTAGCTGGACGGAGTTCTTTAAATGATTGAGTGGGTTTGATGCTACTGTCGCTGCGGAATTTGCGACGGGCTTCCAGGGGGACAGTGCTATAGTTTGTGGACTCCAATTCCCAGTGAATTTGCAGATTATTGCACAGGTCACTGGCTTTCCTCAAGTTGGTGATCATTTCTTTCCTACCCCGTCATCCAGAGTTACCGATTTGAAACCTCACAAAAAGCAATTTCTACAACGCGATGAATCGGTTGAAAACATCCAGGGGCAAGGGATAGCAAGGAAATCACTTCCGGAGCCATGGGATGATGTTGCCAAGTTTTTAATTCACTATATCACTTGCGAAGGTCACTTCAAGTATGTATTTGCCCACCATTTCCGCTTAATGTTACATTTGCGATATGGTGTTCTTGTTAATTTTCCCTATTACCTATTTTGTTCCCTAAAATGGTCTTGTGACCAATACAATCGGGGACATGCTGATTCTTTGGCCCACCATGGATTAATCAAGCTCATTATTAACCATAACCTTTTCTTGGCTCAGCCACCTCTCGAATGGGATGACTTTGTGAATTCAGCTCCTATAGAAAGTCCTCAATCTCCTGCCGCTGATGATACCCCTAAAGCCAGTTCTTCCAAAAAGCGGCGCCTCAAACCCTCAAGCCTACCTGAAGTATAAACCTCAAAGCCTAAGAGAAAAGAAGAAAGTGAAACCCCAGAACATAGCCCTCATCCCATGATTACGCGACAGAAGCAACATACCCCTGATAAATTTCCAAGGTTAGTTGACACAATGGAATCTGTAGGCGATATGGAAATTTTGGGAACAAAAGAACGCCAGACAAAGAGCACTCATTTTTTGAGAAGGATGAGGAGCCAGCAGCGTAGAAATAAGAAATCACAATAGCAAAAAGAAGCCTCTACTCCAGAGAAAACAATTTCTGATGCAGAAGAGCCACTTGAACAACAAAATGTAGGAGGAATTGGACAACATGGCACCAAATTCAGTAAAGCATTTAGTGAAAAAGTTGGGGAGGACACTAATGTTGAGATTAATAAAGAAGAAGGCATTATGGATGATCAGCAAAAGAACCTTGAAACTGCAAAATCACAAGAAGATGTCCAAGAAGAACATGCTCAACAAGAAGGAATCATAATGCAAGAACACTCTAATACCACTACTGATATGGTCTTTTATCAGGGTATCAATGTGGAGCCTCCTCCTGACACTGCTCTTGTAATGGTTGCTATCAGTAATGCTCAACTCCCTGTCGCACCTACAGTTCAAAATGACCCTAATGTAATTGCTATAGGAACAAGTGAAATTCATGAAGTTCCTGACGCTGAACAGAATATGTCACTCTTTTCTACTATACAATTATGGTAGATGATCACTCAGCTCCACCAATCACACCAACAGTTGCAGTTACAGTTACAAGCACTCGTCTCTCAGGAAAAGGGAATCATTGGTGTAACTAGAGCTGAAGCAGATACAGAGATATTAAATGAGAAGCCTATTCAATCCAGCTACACACCTAATTTGCATGAGGACATGCAAAACCTTTGAGCTGGGGGGAAAATGATGGGTGTGCAAACTGTTTTTGTTTTTGTACATTCCTTGTAACTTTTGCCTTGTCTTAAGCCTGTTAAAACCCCTGTTTTGCCATTAATTATTAAGGAATATAGTGCATATAATAAAGTCTTAAGGTTTGAAATATTTCTTGAAAGAATGGATGTTTAATGCATAAATATTGATATATGTTGGTTCATTCTATTACAGGAACTAAACATGCGAGGATATGGAGTCGGCCATTTAGCTGGAAGAACAGTTTTGAAGTTGTTACTTTGTTACATTAAGCACATAGTTTTGAATGGCTCAGATTTTGGTCATATGATATTTTAGTTAGACTGTTTTGCAAATTGTTATGTATGGCCAGCGGCCAAAACAAACTTTTCTCTATGTTTAGGAAATAGGTCAGCGGCCATTCTAGTTAGTTGTCAATATGGTTAAACATTTTAGGTTATATAAGCAATGTGAATCAAAAGACATGGGATCAATAAGATATGAAAAACTTTGTTTTTGCATCATCTCTGAAATACTAAATTGAGAATGCAGAACTCCTGTAGCAGCCAGTTTTAAGTTAGTTCTCACCCTGCATACCAGAGGAGGGCCCTCTCTTGGGAAACTTGGTGAGATTAGTGCAGTTTATTTTGTAAGTATTTTCATATTGTTGATTTCGTGTGTTTCTTTCAAGTTTTAATTGTATGCATTTTCAAGAAGTCTGCTATATATTTGATTGAATTGATACAGAGCTTGTCAATTGATTATTGATTCAGTTGTCTAATGAAGTAATTGGTTGTGATAAGTTATAAAGAAATTGTTTGATATTATCCTATCATTACATAAATTTATTACTGTTCACCACATTCCTCCTACCGCCTGCATTCATCCTTAATACTCACAATATCATTTGCTGTATTCCCCTTACTACATCCCTTCAGTCATTGAGCTAAAATACTCCCAATATTCATAACCTCCTGTCGCCATCTATAGTATTCTCTGTCATCTTTATTATACTTCCTACCACACCCATCACACTCTCGGTTGCACTGTATTAAAACCAGTCAGTTAAAAACCTCCTGTCGCTACCTTACTTCCTGTCGCAGTTTGAGCAGATTATAATTCTTAATTAAACCAACCTCCAATCAGACAACAACTTTCACAATAAGCATTCATTGAGATTAATTATCTAAAAGAGTGTGATTAATTACTTAGAGGTGTGTTAATAAATACATTGTTTAATTATTAAAGGGTGTGAACTTTAGATGAATTTAATCCATCTATAAAAAATATTGTTTGAATCTTAAAATTCATTTTGCAACAGATGTATGGTGTGTTTGACTTTTAATTGCTTTGCGTTTAAAGTTTATTTGTAGTAATTCGATTCTTAATTGCTTTGTGTTCATTTGCAGTGAATGTGTGGTAGTTTAATTTATTAGTAAGCAGTAATTTGCATTCATAAAACCCTTGATTTATTACTTTCACCCCTTGAGAAAATAGCCGTTATATCCCTCACGAGTTTATGAATCCCGGATTGACATTTGTAAGGGTAATTTCGATTCTATTATATCCATAAAAGGCTATCCCAGTGAACCTCAGTTTTACCCAACAGCTAGCAAGTACTATTACATCACTTTTTTGGATTTCTTCCATTAACTAGTGATTAAAACTAATTCTTGGCACCAATTATAATTTAGTATTTTCTTATTTTGTTAAAAATAACACATATTCTATAGTCTAAATGTAAATTTTTTAAGTTTATAATTTGTAAAAATTATTTTTTGATGATATGATTGGCTAATACATTTGAGGTCATATAGGCCACTTTTTTAGGAATTAAGAGCATGAATAGCTTTTTATTTATTATTTTTTAATTATTAAATATTTAAAAAAAATTGAAAATTTTAATTGATTTTGTTTGATTTTTTAAAAAATTTATTTTACCAAAAGTCTAATGTGTAATTTTTATCATATTATATTAAAATAATATTGACTATTTGTGTTATATTATAAAATATTGAATATTTTTTGAATTTATTTTAATATATATTATATAAATTTAGATTTAATAGAATAACATTATAATATTGCTGAAAAATGCTTATTTAGCTTGAATGTTTAATATTAAAATGAATTATAAGTAGAACTATTTTATAATTTAAATTAATTACAATTTATATTTTAGAATTATTTATAAAATTAAAAAATATTATTAGAACTATAATTATAATAATTTTATAATTATTTATAATTAAATAATTACTTTACAAATAAATTAAAATTAAAATTAAATTTAGTTATAAATTATTATAATTAAAAATTTGCTTTTATAAAACTAAAGGCAAGTACTTGGCCACTACGTGACACTTGTTCAATTCTTGTAACTAAATCTTGAAAAGATTATTAATTAATCTTTTCTTTTACCTTTTGTTTTCCCCCATTTTTTCAATTTTCCTTAAATCTGATATTTAAAACATTGTAAAAAGTATTTCAAATTGTTGCAAATAAATGAGTGAGAAAACTTTAATTTCACCTCCAACTACTCTTTTATACTATAAAATATGAGCTCTTAAGACCATAAAATTAAATATGGGAACATTTAAGACCAAAATATTAGGTGGTTTGTCTTTAGATTTAAATAATTTGCAACTTTATTTTGGTCACATTTTTGAACTCACATATGTGTGCAAAATTTGACTATCATTGTTGAACCTTCTTGAACATGTTGAAACTATTTAACCTTGTTGAGCCTTATTAAGCCTATTGATCCCAAAGTTCAAAATTATAAAATTTTCCCAAAATCATTTTCCTTCTTTAATGACTTTTGCCTTTTCATTTTCATTCATATTGAACCTTGTAAACATGTTTGAACCTTTGGACCTGGTTGAACCACCTAACTCTTCAAACTTTCGTTCAATAAGTCTTTCAAATGTCGCTTCTTATACAATTTTATCTTTGCAAAAAAGGTGAAAAACAAGAGTATGAAAAATTCATCTTTAACCATCATTAGTGAGATAAGGGCTTGATTTTTATTTTATTTTGAAAAAAAACATTAAATTGGGGGTTTCGTAGATAGATTAACATTGGCTCTGTCTGGGAACTTCTATTTCATGCAAAAATCAAATAATTTTTTGAATCTCTTGTGAAGGAGAGTACTGTTATAAGCCATTGCACAATAGCAAAGTCAAGACTAAGCATAGGAAGCTTCTTGTAGATGGGTGGAGGGGAGCAGGGTAGAACCAAGAAGCCAAAACTAACACAAAATAGAGCACAACAAAAACTTGAAAGATAATATTTATTTACAAGTATATATAGGCAAAAAATTCCCACCTCAAGATATTGGCATAATAAATTATTGTTTGAAGACATTACCATCATTGGAATTCATAACATTTTAGACATGCTGCATTTAGAATAACCACCCTAATATTTTACGGTTTTCCTTAAAAACTTAGGGCAACCTCGTTTATATTTTTAACATAATATGAAATCTATATTTCCTTCATTAGAGTAACTATACTCCATAGGGGGAAGAATTTTATCCATTCTCTGATTTTGTGTTTGTGAATTTCTTGCTGATTCATGATGAGGTAATTGTAGGAGAGAGATAAAATTAAGATGACTAGAGCCTTGTCATCATCAATCTTTAATTCTTCATTCAAATGTGATACCCTTCTCTTACATTCTTATGGTAGCCTTCTCTTTTCTTTCATATTTTTCAGTTTGTCAAATATAAACACAAAGACTTATTCATAAAAGAGAAGATGTGTGATCATCTTCTATACTTAGCTTGATTTTTATAGCATGAGAGATGCTTCTTTGGAATGATCCTATAATTTATGCAACACTTTATCATCCATCTCAAGAATTTTCAAGATGATGGGATTTGGTATTTTCCCCTTTGTTGTAACTGTTTAAGTTTGGATGATGATTTAACAAAGTCACCAATCTAGCATAGACAAAGATATTTAATAAAGGTGAAGAAAGAAAGTACCGATCTTTCATTTTCAATTCCGCCAAAATATGTTGGCTAACAAATTTATCTTCTTCAAAATACATTCACAAATAACTCCTAAATGCCCAAAAAATGGAAGATAAAATGAAAACCAACACTTGAGTTACTTACAACGGTTTTATGCAAGTTCTCTTTGAATTTTAATATGAAGGTAAAACTCCCTTCAAAGAGATTAAATACAAAAATAAGATTAATGTAAGAAAATGATACCAAGCCCACTTCCTTCACACTCATAGATGATAACTAAGTAAAGAAAGACATAAAGAGTTCACACCCTTTCTAACATAATTTAATATGAAAGCAAAGTTTTAGAATCATTTATATGTACAACTTATAATGGCAAATGATAAATTGAAAATAATTTCAATGAGGCTAAGCTCAACAAAATATTAAGAAAACAGTCATGAATTTAAAAACCCATAGAGATTTACTCCATTCTTTCAATATTAAATATGAGCTCAAAGACTTAGATTTTGTACAATAAAACTGCATGAAAAATAAAATGTGTTCCCTGGATAAAATGAAAATAAATAAATATTCCTCACACGTTGTTGTAAAAAAATAAAATAAAAAAATAGCCATTTTCCTTCCCATATCTTTACAACAAATAATTGCACGAGTCCTTATTCAGTTTTTGTAACTAAATCTTGAAAAGATTATAAATTAATCTTTTCTTTTACCTTTCGTCTTTCTTAAATATTTGATTTTTTTTCTCCCTTTTTCAGCTGTGCTTAAATCTGATATTTAAAACATTGTAAAAAATATTTAAATTTCTGCACATAAATGAGTGAGAAAACTTTAATTTCACCTCCAGCTACTCTTTTATAATAGATCATATGAGCTCTTAAGAGCATAAAATTAAATATGGGAACATTTAAGACCAAAATATTAGGTGGGTTGTCCTTAGATTTAAATAATTTGCAACTTTATTTTGGTCATAATTTTGAACAATTCGACTGTCACGTTGAACCTGTTGTAGCTGTTGAGCCCATTGAACGTGTAGAAACTATTGAACCTTGTTGAGCCTTATTGAACCTATTGATCTCCAAGTTCAAAATTATAAAATTTTCGCAAAACCATTTTCCTTTATTAGTGACTTTTGCCTTTTCATTTTCATGCATGTTGAACCTTTTGAACATGTTTGAACCTTTGAACCTGGTTGAACCACCTGAACTCTTCAAACTTAAATGTGGTCCCATATAAAATTTTATCTTTGCAAAAAAGGTGACAAACAAGATTATGAAAAATTCATCTTTAACAATCATTAGTGGGATAAGAGCTTGATTTTTCTTTTATTTAAAAAAAAATTAAAAAAATTGGGAGTGCCATTAATAGATTAACATTGGCTCTGTCTCGGGACTTCTATTTCATGCAAAAATCAAATAATTTTTGAATCTTTGGTGAAGGAGAGCAATGTTATAAGCCATTGCACAATAACAGAGTCAAGACTAAGCATAGGAAGCTTCTTGGAAATGGGTGGAGGGGAGAAGGGTAGAACCAAGAAGCCAAAACTAACACAAAATGGAGCACAACAAAAACTTGAAAGATAAAATTTATTTACAAGTATATATAGGCAGAAAAATCCCAGCACAAGATATTGGCATAATAAATTATTGTTTGGAGACAACACCATCGTTGGAATTCACAGATACTCTATAACATTTTAGACAGGTTTCATTTAGAATATCCATCGTAATGTTTTACGATATTCCTTTAAAACTTAGGGCAACCTCATTTATATTTTTAACAGAATATGAAATCTATGTTGCCTTCATTAGAGTAACTATACTCTATAGAGTGAAGAATTTTATCCATTCTATGATTTTACGTGTTTCACTAATGATATATGACATTATGAGGGTATATCATTCTCTCTCAATATATTTGGTATTTTGTGCATATCATATTTTAATGCTTCACCATTTTTCATCGGTGAAACATGGGTAATCTCAAAAACAATTTTAGAGTATTCTTAATAGTGCAAAAATATGCCAATGCAAAATTTAAAATAGAGTATACATGGACCCTACCTTTATGAGTTTTCTTTCTAATAGAGTTCCCTGTGAGCATAGAGAGATTCCAATTATCTTTAGAGAAGTAGACAACATTTAATTAGGTTGCATTATTCAATTAGATTATTTTTAATGTGAAAATTTCATTTGGTGACTTAAAGCCTCCAAAAAGAAATGTCAATCCTTTCCTCCATGGAAGAGTTGATTCTGATCATGTAATAACATGAACCTTATGAAAATATCATCATCATTTTCTTCACTATTTATATCACTTGATGTATTCTTTTTCATCATCTTATCATAATATTTATTATTGATATATGCCATTGATGTTTATTTGATTTTGATAGAAAGTATTATATCTATAGTCTCCTTCATATTTGATTCCACAATTTTTCATTTTTGACCTATATCTCCAATGTACTTTATGTCCTTTTAAAAACCCTAATAATTTATTATACTCCCTTACTTCTCAAAAATGTTTGAAATTAACTTTACCACCATGTATAAATTTTTCCTCAGGATGATTTTCATGGTGGTATGCAATTCTTTTAATGTCACATTTTTAATCATTTTCACCTTGTAATAATCCTTCTACAATATTTTCTAGCAACCCTAGTTTCTTTTCTTTTAATTTTTAAAAATAATCTGTCGGTACTCCAATCACAAGCGGCCTTCACTTGTTTTTGACAAATTTTATGATTATTATCGCTTGCACTATATTATATTTTCTTTATTGGCATGATATCCTAATGTTGCAAAAAAAAATTATCTTTCTCAAATAACGAATTAGGGCACGTGTGAGAGTCCTCGTCACATATTATTTTATCATAAGGTGGATTTGGGAAAAATGACATCAATTTCAAATACACTTTCCTTTTCCTTATGCTCATAATATAAATTCTCATCCTAAAATAATAAACTTTGAAATATTAAAATTTCATACGCACCTTCACAAAAATTTTCTTCATGCCTTTCTAAAAATTCATCATACAAGGGATTTTGAAAAATTTCATATCTAGGAAAATTCTCTTCTGTATATTGATCACAAGATGTATATGTATTATGTGCATTATCCTCCTGAGAATCATATGCTTCATCCACAAAACAAGTGTCCCTCTCATCAAGGTTATGTTTTGGAATTTCCTCCTATTCATCACAGATTTCATATGGCGTGTTCATCATTTGTATTGTTTCATCAATTTATCTATCTTTGTGGACAAATTTTTTTTTCCAGTTATTTTCATTCAGATGCCTCTGATATTCTCTATCGAACAAATCTAAAATCTGTTCATTACTAAGAAAATTTTCTTCTTCATTTACTGCATCTGTCTCACAGGTCCTATTGTCAATAGAGTCAGACACACATGAATCAATGATCGATTCTCTTTCTTCCATATTCCTTTTTATGACGAAGTCCTGCATTTTCAATCCCTTGATTGCTTTAGGAAATACATGCTCAAATATATGAAATATGTATGCATATTCATAGTTATCATTTTCTTCCACAACAGATTGTAAAAGTTCTTCCAAGTTTATATGCACTAATTTGTTAGAATTAGGCATATTTTCACTTCAAGAAGGATAGCTAGGATTCCTTCTAACCTTTTTGTTGTTTCCTCCCAATCAATCTATCATTTTGAATATCTAAATTGAGTTTTCTTCAATAAAGTCAGCACCTCTTTCAAAGAGGAAAAAAAATTCATCTCCTTCTAGGTCTTCTCCCTCAGCGGAGTTGAAATACTCTATCAAAAGTCAAATTGGCCACCTCTATATGAGGAATATTTTTTTTTGTCTTTCAGGTTCATTTCTCAAGTATTCATTTCTAGTGCATTTCTTGCTTCACCAAAGATTCTGGAAAATGTTTTATAAACAACTCTCCAACAGAGCTTACCTAACTCAATACTTGTTCTTTCCAACTGAATTCACCAATAAACAAGATTGATCGATTTCTTCCCCTATCCTTTAGGCTTGCAAGACCAAGGTGTACCTATTCCTTCACCTAATCTGTTGGTTGAAGGATTTTTATAGTAGATATTATTGTATTATAGCTTATGGTTGAACTCTCAAGATGGCAATAGGGTCTTGACGAAGATCAAATTGTGTACATCACAATTTATAAATAACTGACTTATCCTTTTATTACTGAACTTTTCTTTTCAATTATTAAATTTCCTTACTGGTCTTTGAACTTATTTATTAATTACTTAGATGAAAGAATCTATAATGCTTTATAAATTAATTTCTTGTATAAAATGAAAATTATTTCCGCTTTCTTCTTGTGATTTTTTAAGAGACTTCAATTAAAGATGATAGACCAGTAAGATAAAAATAGTAGTACCTATTATTCCTAATGATCAAATTGCAGAATAACATAAATATCTTCTGCACAAAAATTCCAAAAACTACTTTATCTTCTAGAGATAAAATAACATCCAGAAAATAACAAAGGGCTGAGTAACTCATGATAACAATGAAATCCACAACGCCAAATAGAAGGAAATACTGATTTATATTAAGGCTTACGAGAAATCTTTTGTAAAATAGATCATTTGCAAAAAGAGCAGAAAAATAAAAGATATTTACATTCTTATTGATGATTATTGTTGGTGATGATCCTTGGTTCTAATTATCTCCTTTTATAACATTAAGGAGTGTTTTTCAAACCATCACATGCTTTGAGAATAAATAATTATTTAACAAATTTTCCCTAATCAAATACTAAATTACCTTGTTTTGATTTACAATTTAATTCCCTCGAGTATTTACGTATTTGCGGTGGGAAACACCATATTACAAATTGTGATTAAAAATCACTTTATTAGAGTATTTGGAAAAATATTCATCCCCATATAGATACTTTACTTTTTCATTATTTAATTTGATTAAGAAAATGAATTATTGTTTCCATAATAATCTTTCAAAACCACAAATTTTACCCTTTTATCGTCTTTTCACAAAAATATACTAAGTAATAGATCTTATCAAAATCTTGCTCTGTAACATCCCTCTGAGAATTACTTAAAAAATGACCAACTCCTCTATGAAAAATATTTGCCCACTCCTTGATAAATTGTCCAGCATCCTTGAAAATCAATTAAAATTTTCATAATCTCTTAATGCAAATATTCACTTGAATCTCTTTCAATATAAGACATTTGTTTTACGGACTTTTACTTCAAATCTTCAATTAGCTTCTTCCTTTTGTGCATAAAGTATTTCACTCGTCTTGTGAATAATCAATGAACTTTGTCAAAGTTCATTCTGTCATGGACAATATGCTATTGATTACTTCTGGAAGTCTACCTGCAGCGGTGGTTCAATGCTTTCTGGAACTGTAATCAGTACGATGCCTAAAGCAGCATTATTTGATTTAATATATTACTAACAAAAATGTGGACGCGTTCTTGCAATTTACACATTCTGACATAGTGATTGGAAACAATCAAGCAAGCTAAGAGTCAATTTAGCATCTGCTTAAAAATTTTAACTCTCATCAACACATGTTTGTTCAAACAAACTTTTTTTGTGCATTGCCTACAATAATGACATTTGTGTCACTTTCAAAATTTGCTCTTTTCTTATCCTGTAATAGTGGTATTACAGAATTTTTTTGTTTTGATGAATACTTTTGTTCTATTCCGAATTCATTTTTGCTTTTAAAACTTCTATTGGCGGACGTGGGTGCTAGCAGGGCACCTTCATTAATCTTCCCTGCACCTGCGTTGACCTTCCCCACCTACTGCTGCCTTCTCTCAATGCCTTGTCACATAATCGCAAGTATTCTTTCCAGCCTTGTGATTATGCGACCAGCTTTTTTTTTTCAAACCATCAACTACCATATTAAATGCAGTATATTTTATATTATTTTTTTCTGATGTTTCTCTTAATCCGATATTCTCCAAGCAATTCCAGATGTTTCTAGAGCAGAATATTATTAAAAAAATGAATGTTTTTGTCTTGGTTGTATGCGGATTATAGACCTCTATCTTTGCAAGTAAAATATGCGATAATGTGAGCATACTGGCAGCTCTGTAAATCTGAAAAAACTTGGCATTAATATATATAAGATTATGATTATTATTTCTGAGTATCAATACTCTATTTTTACTCTGTTCTGTTATCTCCAGTATTTTATGTATTGAGTCTTCCTCCATCAAATTGGTATCAGAGCAAGTTATTGAAGAAAAGAGTTATGCTAAAGGTTGAAGAGCACAAAAAGGATCTGGGTATTATTTCTTGGCAAAATTTCATTCTCGGTAAAGAGTAAATCACAGAATAGTTGAAGATCTAAAGAGGTGAGCAAAGAAAGAAAAGGGTTTATAAAAAAAAAATATTACTGGTAAACCATGGCAGGAACCAGTGGGAGTATTTCTCAACCTCATATTCTAATTTTTAATGGCAAAAAATTATGATTATTGGAGTATAAAAATGAAAACTCTCTTTCATTCTCAAGATGTTTGGGATTTAGTGGAAAATGAGTTTCCTGAACCACCAGACCAGTAGGCATATCAGGCCCTTTCACAAGCTGATAAAGATTTATTGAAGGAAAATAAGAAGAAAGATGCAAAGGCACTATTTTTCATTCAACAAGCAATGGAAGAATCAATCTTTCCAAAGGTTGTAGCTACCACAAGATCAAAACAAGCATGGGACAGTTTGCAAACAACATACCAAGGCACAGGCAAGGTAATAATGGCAAAATTGCAGATACTTAGAAGGGATTTTGAAAATTTACAAATGAAAGACTCAGATTCAATAGATATTTTTTTCACTCATGCAATGTCTATAGTAAATCAGTTAAGAACTTATGGAGACACTATTGAAGATCAAAAGATTGTTGAAAAAATACTTAGAAGTCTACCTGCTAAATTTGATGTTGTAGTAATAGCCATTCAAGAGGCTAAAGATCTTTCTTAGTTATCAGTAGATGAATTAATGGGATCACTTTTAGTCCATGAGCAAAGATTGAACCAAACAGGGTCATCATCATTTGAGAATGCATTCAAGACTCAGCTCTCATTTGGCAAGTCAAGAGGGAGATCAAACAACAGTAGAGGCAGAGGATGTTTTTCATCAAGAGGAGGAAGAGAAAACACACAATTTGAAAGTAGAGGACCATCATCAAGCCCAAATGCCCATTCTACATCAACAAGAGGAAGGGGGAGCAGTCACTCTCAAAGTCATCATCAAAGAGAAAGGTATGATAGATCTAACATCCAAGGTCATTATTGTAGCAAATTTGGGCATTATGCATCAGAATGTAGGAAAAAGTAATATGATTTCAACAAGCAAAAGATACATTTCACAACTGAAAATCAGTCAAACACTAGTGAACAGGACACAATATTGATAGCATGCAATGTAGCACAAGAAAGTTCTAAAGAACTGTGGTTTTTAGATAGTGGGTGTAGTAACCACATGAGTTGTAAGAAGGAGATGTTTTCAACAATAAATGATTTAGTAAAATTAGAAGTTAAATTGGGAAATGATCAAAGAGTCACAGTTATGGGCAAAGGGTCAATTAACATAAAAACAAAACAAGGTGAAGATAAACAAATTTCAGATGTATACTATGTTCCCGGATTACAACACAATCTCATAAGCATTGGGCAACTAGTACAAAAATGTTATAGAATATATTTTGAGAATGGTGAATGTGTGATCCTAGACAAGAAACCAAGCAATAGGCTTATTGCAAGAGTTGAAATGACAAAGAATAGGATGTTCCCATTAAAAATTCAAAGTGGATTAATGATAGAGCCACAAGGTTTACAAAAGGTTGCCGAAATAGCTTTTAAAGCCTCATACAAAAATGAATCTTGGCTATGGCATTTAAGGCTTGGGCATTTAAACTTCAAAGGATTACAGTTGTTATACAAGAAGAAAATGGTATATGGGTTGCCACAAATATAGCCACTTAAAACCACATGCGAGAGTTGCATATTGACAAAACAACATAGGAAATCATTTCCGGTTGGGGAATCATATAGAGCAAAACAACCACTTGAGATAGTGCATTCAGACATTTGTGGACCTATGCAAACACCTTCCATAAGTGGAAAAGTTTATTTCATAATGTTCATTGATGATTTCAGTAGAAAAGCATGGGTTTATTTCTTGAAGTATAAATCTGATACATTTATTGTTTTCAAAGAGTTCAAGGCAAAAGTTGAAAAAGAAAGTGGATATTTTATTAAGACATTGAGAACCGATCAAGGTGGAGAGTATGTCTCAACTGAATTTCAAGATTTTTACAAAGTAAATGGCATAAACAAACAATTTACAACAAGGTATACACCTCAACAAAATGGAGTAGCAGAGAGAAAGAATAGAACAATCATGGAAATGGCACGTAGCATGATAAAGGCAAAACACTTACCAAATGAATATTGGGCTGAAGCAGTTGCATGTTTAGTGTATATTTTGAATAGGTGTCCAACAAAAGCAGTGATAAATAAAACACTAGAAGAAGCCTGGAGCAAAAGGAAACATAACATATCACATTTAAGAGTTTTTTGGATGTGTGGCATACTCATTGATACCTCAAGAGTTGAGAAGAAAATTAGATGACAAAGGAGAGAAATGTATATCTGTGGGATATAGTGAACATTCAAAGACATATAAGCTATACAATCCTATTACAAAGAAGCTAATAATAAGCCATAATGTTGAATTTGTTGAAGAAGAGGCATGGGATGGAAGCATAGACAAAATAAATTCAAGTACACCTAATGTCCTACAAGAGAATGAAGAAGATGAAAATCAGGTTGCAAATCCTCCTACACAAGCAAATGCTCCTACAACACCATCAAGAGCACCTAGCACTCCAAATCCCACTACAACAAATAATAACAGCAGCGAATCTTCTAATCCTACACTTTCATTTTTAAGTTCTAGGTCCATAAACACATCAAAGAAGACAAGAAGTCTTAGAGAGATTTATGATGAAACTCAAGAAGATGAAAATGCTGATTTTTGTTGTGATTTTGCATTGTTAACACAAGCTGATCCAATTTATTTTGAAGAAGCCATAAAAGAAGACAAATGGATTACAGCCATAGATGAAGAGATTCAGTCAATAGAAAACAATGAAACTTGAGATCTAGTAGAACTTCCTAAAGGCAAGGATGTGATTGGAGTTAAATGGATTTATAAGACAAAGTATAATGTTGATGGTAAAGTAGCAAAGCATAAGGCAAGACTAGTGGCAAAAGGTTTTACACAAAAGCCAGGTATAGATTTCAATGAAACATTTGCACCTATAGCAAGAATGGATACAATAAGAATGGTCCTATCTATTGTAGCTCAAAACAAATGAAAAGTTTATCAAATGGACATCAAATCAACGTTCTTAAATGATATTTTGGAAGGAGAAGTATATGTAAGTCAGCCACCTGGTTATGAAGTTTTGGGAGAAGAATGTAAAGTATACAGATTGAAAAAGGCATTATATGGTTTGAAACAAGCTCTTAGAGCATGGTATAGCAGGATATATTCTTATTTTGTTAACAATGGCTTTAACAAGTGCGGCAATGAACCTACTCTGTATATCAAAGTGAATGATGAAGAAGAAATATTGATAGTCTATTTATATTTAGATGATTTGATATTCACAGGAAATATGCAAACCAATACATTCAAAGCAGCCATGAAAAAGGAATTTGATATGACTGATTTGGGCCTCATGAGATACTTTCTTGGCATGGAGGTAAGTCAAAATGATCAAAGATATTCTAATTCCAGATGTTTTTAGAGAAGAATATTATTAAAAAAAGGAATTTTTTTGTCTGGGTTGTACGCAGATTATAGACCTCTGTCTTTGCAAGTAAAATATGCGATAATGGCAGCTTTGTAAATCTGAAAAAACTTGGCATTAATATATATAAAATTATTATTATTATTTATGAGGATCAATACTCTGTTTTGTTATCTCCAGTATTTTATGTGTTGATTCTTCCTCCATCAACTTTTGCCATTTTACCATCTGTCAATTGAATTTATTTGAAATTCATTTATCTGGGCATTTTTGGAGATGTCTCGATGTTTTTGAACTTGCAGACATCACAAAGATGTACAAAATTGCAAAAATTTTGTTTCTCATACATGGAAAAAAGCCTAGAATCCATTTTAGATGTATAAACAGTCATTTGCAACTAAAAAATGACTTCAAAATCTTCAGCCGAATAGAAAAAAGGTGATTCATCCTTATAAACATGTTGCATTTAGAATATCCACCCTAATGTTTTAGGGTTTTCCTGAATTTTGTTCATTCTTTGATTTTGTGTGTTTCACGGATGATATTTGACACTATGAGGGTATAATCTTCTCTCTCAATATGTTTGGTATTTTGTGCATATCATATTTTAATGCTCCACTATTTTTCATCGGGGAAACATAGGTAATCGAAGAAACAATTTTAGAGTATTTTCGATAGTACAAAGCAATGCCAATGGAAAATTTGAAATAGATTATTCATGGCCCCATCTTTATGAATGTTCTTCTCTTTTTAATTTTTTCTCTTAAATTATTTTCTTTTTTTCTTTTATAAGACTTATGAAAATGAATTCAATTCTTTTTTTACTTTGTCATTTTTTCTTTTACGAGGCCCACCATTTTTATAATTTATATTTCTTATTTCCCAAGAAATATGTGCTCCAGTGAAATGTCAAAATATCATCATTAACAGACTTTACTTGAAATGATCTCATTATTTTATAAAATAATATTTTCCCTCTTAAACTTATATTTTCCTTTTTGTATTTCAAATTACCTCGCTGATTTGGATAAACTGCCTCTCGAATCCTTTTAAAAAATTTAACAAGCTTCGTGATGAGATCCTGATGATGGATGTGCTCATAGATTGTACAACATAGAATGTGATGCAACAAGGGACTTCGATGAATTTATTAGGAGCAAGATGATAGCAATAATGCCCATTTTGGGGCATATCGAGTGTGATAAAAATTATATAGTTGCATGTATTTATGTTTGTAGTTGATAGTTGCAACTCTTTATGATTGTAGTTGTATTATTGGTGAATATGGTTGAATTCCATAATATCACCTCTCTTTTGGTTTTCTATATAATCAATGCCTTGCTCTTTTTTCTTTGCTTATATGCTTGTTTTGTGATCAGCAAATCATTGTTTCTTGATTTAGTTGCCTTCATTTGGTATCGGACCCAGGTTTTAAAAATTTGGAAAGCTAGAAGAATTTGGTGGAGTATAAATTTGAAGAGTCTAAAAATTTATTTTGGTGCAGAAATCTTCTTTTGATTATAAAAAATTTTAAATTTAAAATCAAGAGAAGGTGTGTATGAAGGGGGCTGTACACTAAAGAAAAGATTGGGAAAGAAAAGAGTTTTGCATGAGAAATTCCCTTCTCTTAATTTCTACATAGAAGTTGAAACTTCCTTTGTTTAAATCTTTATGTTTTAAATTGAAGCTTTTTACTATTAAGTTAGAATGTTTTAAACATTTTACATCTAAAAGTAAAAGTTATTGTTTTTAAAAATCTTAAGTAAAGCTTCAACTTTTTAAAGTTTAAAAAAAAAAAAAAGATGTAAGAGATATATTATTTGAAGGGATAAGGAGAGTATTGAGCAACTTGGGTCATTGTGTACATTTTTATGACAAATATGGTAGGCAATGTAATCTTTAGTAATGTCTTGATTCACGTATTTGAAGGAGATAATTTTACATATTGGTGCACTAGAATGCAAACTCTACTCAAATTTAAAGATTTGTGAGAAATTGTTCAAAATGGCTATGTTGAGATAGCAGATGTAAATGCATTAACTAACCAACAAAAGAATGAATACAAAGAAAATGTAAAGAAACATAACGGATCTTTATTCCGAATTTAGGGTGCAATCACTCAAGCTATTTTTCCCATGATAAGCAGCGCTCTTCATTCTAAAAAAGCATGGAAAATATTAAGCAATACAGATCAAGGTGCACAAACTATTAAATTGCAAACAATGAGAAAAAAAATTGAAAATGTAAAAATGACATCTAGTGAATTTGTCAATGAATTTGTGACAAAGGTAGGAGGTCTAGTGACTCAGATGAAAATACTAGGGGAAGATGTAGATGACAAGCATGTCATTGAAAATATTTGAAGAAGCTTGATTCCAAAATTTGAAGGTGTGGTCTCTACAATTGAGATATCTAAGATCTCTCAAGCATGCAAATTGATGAATTAAGTAGAATTTTGTTAACCGCTGAAGAAAGAATGAAAAGTAATGAAGAAAGCTTAGAGAAATCATTTTCCTCTAAAGCCAATATAAGAGTAAAAAGAAACACAATCTTCAAGAGTCATAATAAACATGACGATAACAATAAGAATGAATAAAAAAGTGAATCTAGAATTTCCAGAGGAAGAGGAAATTATTTCAGAGGAAGAAGTAGCAACTTCAGAGGATCTGGAAGAGGAAGAGGTAGAAGTAATGGGGGAGATAATAGTAATTTAAGGAATGTCCAATGCTTTCATTGCAATAAGTTTGGATATTATGGTTCATAATGTTGGAGTAAACAAGGTGAAACGAAAAAAGAGGATTGCTCCTAGCACTATTGAAGATAAACAAAATTTGTTTATTTATTGCCTCAATACAAGTTTAAGTGAAAATAATGTGTGCTATATAGACTCTGGATGTTCTTCACATATGACATCTAATCAGAATCGATTTGTCAACTTGGATCAAAAGCATCAAAGTACTATAGTGCTAGGAGATAATAATTCTCATGGAAGCAAAGATAAGGGTACTATTGCAGTTACAACAGAATATGGTGAAGTGAAGCATATCAATGAAACATTATTGGTTCCAACACTCAAAACAAATTTTTTTTCTATTGGAAAAATTTTAGAGAAAACTTATCAAGTAGCTTTTGATAAGAATGAGTGCACAATAAGAGATAAATTAAAAAAGAATGCAATTGTTGCAAAAGCAAAAATGACAAGGGATAGGATGTTTCCTCTTCTTTTTACTCATAGGAACCAAGCACTAAGGTCTACTGAAATGAGTGAAAGTAAGATTTGGCACAAGAGATATGGTCACCTCAATTTTAATGGGTTGATTTTACTCAAAAGATTAAAAATTGTTGAAGGTCTACCATTAATTCAAGGCACAAAAGAGGTGTGTGAAAAGTGCATTGTTGGAAAACAACATAGGATACAATTTCCTATTGGTAAATCCAGTAGAGCTAAATAACATCTTGAGATAATCCATATAGATTTGTGTAGTTCTATGGAAACACTTTCTTTGAATAAATCCAAGTATTTTCTAACCTTCTGATGCAGGAGCATCCTAGGTGTAAGAGCAATCTTGCATCACCCAAAAAATATTTCTATTTTTATATTCAATAAGGGTTATTTTGTGCATAGCTGCTGTTTATGGAAAGTTACTATTTTTTGTAATTTTCGTATGTGCTCAGAATGATCTGATTTCTTTCTTGGAGGTTCATTTTGGTCATTTAAGTCTGCCAGTAAAGTTTCATTGCCAGATCAAGTGTATATTGGAAGATATTGAAGATTTTCGGTATTGGCAGTAGGGTACAGAAACTTTGAACTCAGTTTTGAAGGCTATAGAGGCCCCGGATGAGGTTGAAAATTTGGGTGACAAGCTCTTGCACCGGTCAAGCCTCTTGAGCACTTCATGGCATTTCCGAAATAGGGTTATAATAGCCGATCGGGTCAATTGGTCATGACTTATGGTCTTCGGAAGTTGGGCCACCTGAAATGGCAGAAAATAATTTTCTTCAAAATTTCTGTTCGGGTTTCAAAGGTTATCTTGAGCCGACTATGATGTAATAAAATGTAAAATACAATAATTCTAAGTTTGGTCGGCCTTATTGGCTAAAATTTTGGAACCTTCCCAGGTGGTGGAAAATTGCCTATATAAGGAAGGTTGTATTATTGTCTTAGGCAGTTCAGAATAGTTCTTGGTAGTAGATCTAGGTAATAGTTCGAGGCTTTGTCCTACAAAATATTGTAAGAGAATGCGCATGTAGCTTTGCATATTGTAATTCTGAAAGTTTGTAATTCCACATTTCTGGAGATAATAAGAAGCCAATTTTCTTTTCTTGCATATTGTTGTTGTTTCTCTATTTCTATTATGTGTTTGTGGTATTAAGGGGAGCACCCTTCATCAAGTGGTATCAGAGCAGGAGTTCTTGAGTGTGTAAACATATCGCCGACTGTGAGGCAGTTTGCACCAGGACCATGGTTAGGGTTTCAGTGCGCATCATGAAAATGCCTCCACGAAGAGAACGTGGCGGAAGAGCTGGTGTTGTGACACATGAGGTTAGAGAGCTGTAGAGACAAGTGCGAGCATTACAAGAAGAGATTCACAGAGGAATGAATCTTAATGTCAGAGATGAAAGTGAGGATGAAGCTGAAGAAGAATATCAAGAAGGAGAAGCTGAAGTTGTGAATCAGGAGGAAGAAAGACTTTTTCGGGTGATTTCCAAGATTGGGAAAAGACATAAGATTGAGGTTCCTACATTTTCTGGAAATCTTAATCCAGAGGAATTGATCGACTGGATCAATGAATGTGAGAAATATTTTGAGTATGAAGATGTTGAGGATCCTGATAGGGTCAAATTTGCCAAGGCTAGATTGAAAGGTCATGTGAAGATCTGGTGGCAAGAGGTTCAATTGGAGCAAAATAGAAGAGGGAAAGATAAAATCACAAGATGGGATCAGAGGTTGGATAAATTGAAGCGATAGTTCATTCCTGTTGATTATGAGCTTGACCTACTAAAGAAAATGCAAAGTTTGAAGTAAGCAGGAAAATCTATTCAGGAGTATACAGAGGAGTTTTATCGACTCCTCATCAGAACAGGCCATGCGGAAGCTGATAAGGAGAAAGTTGCCCGATACCTTAATGGGTTAAGGCCAAGCATTCAGGAGGAGTTCAATCTGGTTCGAATGAACAGTATTGAAGAGGCATACCAGTTTGCCCTAAAAGTAGAGGAAAAGCTGAACAAGAAGTTTGAGAGCAGACAAAATGGAAGAGGTCGTGGTGGACGATCTGGTGGATGGTCATATGGTGGCCGAAATGAAGATCCAAAAAAGAAGGATGACGCCAGTAGCAGTCAGAATCAGCGAGGAAATAATTCTAATCACTTCCAGGATTAGAATAATAGAGATCAGAGAGGAAGAGGAAGAGGACAAGGATCTGGAAGAGGTAGCTTCAATGGAACATGTTTTCACTTTGGAGAAGAAGGTCATAGGGCATTTGAATGTCCTCAGCGCCAAGGCAGGACAGATAGGAGAAATGAAGGCCAGGCTAGAGTTGCACATGTAGATGAAGATGCCAGATCATCAAATTCTGAAGATGCTAAAAGAGGAGAAATGTTGATTAACAGAAGAGTCCTGTTGAGTGGTGAGAATGAACCTGAGCAAAGGAGGAGCCTGTTTCGCACCAGGTGCAAGTGTGAAGGTAAATATTGTGATGTGATTATTGATAGTGGAAGCACTGACAATTTGGTGTCAGAAGAGATGGTGACAAAGTTGAAGCTCAAGAGACAGAAACACCCACATCCATATCAGATTGCCTGGGTACAGGATGACCACAAGGTCATGGTCAATGAACAATGCTTGGTGAAGTTCAAGATTGGCGGATACCAAGATGAGGTATTGTGTGATATCATATCTATGGATGCATGTCATATGTTGTTGGGTAGACCATGACAGTTTGACAGATGTGCTGTACATGATGGTCGTGTGAATACCTATTCCCTGACAAAGGATGGAGTGCGACATAAGCTAAAACCATTGAAGGAGACTGAAGAAAAGGTATGTGGTAATGCAAGGATAACTTTTGTTGATGGAAGAAATTTCCTAGATGGTATGAGGCATGAGCATGTATGTTTTGCTTTAATCCCAAAAGCTGGTAAAGAGGAAGTAGAAGATGTTCCTATAGAAGTTGAAGATTTGTTGAGTGAGATTCAGGATATTGTATCTGATAATGTACCTAATGGATTACCACCAGTCAGGAAGATCAGTCATCAGATGGACTTGATCCTAGGAGTGAGTTTTGTGAATAAGGCAGCATATAGAATGACACCTGCAGAAAGTGAGGAGTTGAATAGACAAGTACATGAACTGTTACAGAAAGGATTGATCTGTGAGAGTCTGAGTCCCTATGCTGTACCAGTGGTATTAGCACCAAAGAAGAATGGAAAATGGAGGATGTGTACAGATTCCAGAGTGATAAACAAGATCACAATCAAGTATAGGTTTCCATTGCCACGAATGGATGATATTATGGACTGTTTGAGTGGAGCTATGTATTTCTCAAAGATAGATCTAAAGAGTGGATATCACCAGATTTAGATCAGAGAAGGAGATGAATGGAAGACTGCCTTCAAGACAAAAGAAGGACTGTATGAGTGGTTAGTCATGCCTTTTGGGCTGACCAATGCACCAAGCACTTTCATGCGGCTCATGAATGAGGTTCTGAAAGAATTTCTAGGTAAGTTTGTCATTGTTTACCTAGATTATATTTTGATTTTTAGCAAGACATTGGAAGAACATATGATGCATATTCGTATGGTGTTTGAAAAGTTGAGAGATGAGAAATTGTTGATTAATTTGAAGAAGTGCAGTTTTGTGAAGAAAGAGTTAGTGTATTTGGGATTTGTAGTTTCAGCAGAAGGTCTAAAAATGGACCCAGAGAAGGTACAAGCTATCCTTGAATGGCCTACTCCAAGGAGTGCTACTGAGGTAAGATATTTTCATGGTTTGGCTAGCTTTTATAGAAATTTTATCAGAAATTTTAGCAGTATTTGTGGTCCCTTGACTGAAACAATGAGAGGGGATAGGAAAGAGTTTAAGTGGACTAATGGGGCAGAAAAAAGTTTTCAATTGTTGAAACAAAAAGTTACAGAACAACCTATTTTAGCACTTCCAGATTTTAATAAGGTGTTTCAAGTAGATTGTGATGCTAGTGGTACTGCAATAGGAGCTATTATGAGCCAAGAAGGTAAACCTGTTGCTTATTTCAGTGAGAAGTTAAATGATGCCAAGAGGAAATATTCTGTTTATGATTAGGAATTTTATGCTATAGTTCCGGCATTAAAGAAGTGGAGACATTATCTACTTCTTAAGGAGTTTGTTTTGTATACTGATCATCAAGCTTTGCAATATTTGAATAGTCAAGGAAAATTGAATCAAAGGCATTTGAAATGGGTTGAGTTTTTGCAGAGTTATACATTTGTTTTGAAACACAGGAGTGAAAGTCTAATAGGGTTGCAGATGCTCTTAGTAGAAGGAAACTATTGTTGATAGAAATGCAGATTGAAGTGGTTGGGTTCAATGAACTGAAGAATTTGTATCTAGAGGATCCTGATATTGGTGAAGCTTGGAAAGCTTGTACAGAACCTGTTACTCTAGACAGGATGAAATGGTTGGATTTCATCATCCAGGATGATATGCTATTCAGAGGGGGTCAGTTGTGCATTCCATGAAGTTCTATGAGGGAGAATCTCATCAAGGAGAAGCATAGCGAAGGATTGGCTGGACATTTTGGTCGTGATAAAACCATTGGTTTGGTTAGTGAGAATTATTATTGGCCATAGTTGTAACAAGATGTGAAGAAGTTTGTACAGAGTTGCAGAGTATGTCAGATGGTGAAAGGAGTGAAGCAGAATACAGGGTTGTATCAGCCATTACCTATACCAGAGAAGCCTTGGGAGGCTATCAATATGGACTTTGTTCTTGGTTTACCGAGGACACAGTGGGAACATGATTCAATTTTTGTAGTAGTTGACAGATTTTCAAAGATGGCACATTTCATTCCGTGCAAAAAGACTAATGATGTTGTTCATGTAGCTGAATTGTTTTTCAGAGAAGTAGTGAGACTTCATGGTTTGCCAAAGACCATAGTTTCAGATCGGGACACTAAGTTTGTTGGATATTTCTAGCGTACATTGTGGAAGAAGTTGAAGATAGATTTGAAGTTCAGTTCGATGAATGGATAGATAGAGGTGGTGAATAGGAGTTTGGGAAATTTTCTGAGATGTTTGGTTGGAGATAAGCCAACAGGATGGGATTTGATTTTACCATAGGTGAAATTTGCATACAATAATTCTGTCAACAGGAGCATTGGTAAATCACCATTTCAGATTGTATATGGAAGTAGTCCAAGAAATGCATCTGAATTGAGGAAGATAGATAAAGGAGAAATAAGTAGTGCTGAAGCTGAGGATTTTGCAGAACACTTGAAGAACATCCATGGGGAGGTGAGGAAGCATATTACCAAGATGAACACACAATATAAGGCTAAGGTAGATGAGAGAAGGAGGTATAAGGAATTTTAGGTTGGTGATGAAGTCATGGTTCATTTGCGGAAGGAGCGGTTTCCAATTGGTACATATAACAAGCTAAAAATGAAGAAGTTTGGACCATGTAGGATACTGAAGAAACATGATTCAGGAAACGCATATGAGGTAGAATTACCTACTGAGCTAAATATTTCACCAGTGTTTAACATTTTAGATCTGACAGAGTATCATGAAGGAGGTGTTGAAGATGAGATCACAGCAGCATAGTGGAGTATTCCAGCAACTAGTTCAGACACTAAGGAGATCGAAGATATACTGGACAGTCATGTTGGCAGAAGCACAAGGAACAGGACATATGAAGAATATCTGGTCAAGTGGAAAGGATGACCTATTGAAGATTCATCATGGCTGACAAAGGAGGAGGTTAGCCATCTTGGTTTTCCTCTAAACACCTGAGTCATGACAAGGTCACTTCTCAAATTACCCTGGGTGTCTGATGCAGGAGCATCCTGGGTGTAAGAGCAATCTTGCATCACCCAAAAAAATATTTCTATTTTTATATTCAATAAGGGCTATTTTGTGCAGAGCTGCTATTTATGGAAAGTTACTATTTTTGGTAATTTTTGTATGTGCTCATAATGGTCTAATTTCTTTCTTCGAGGTTCATTTTGGTCATTTAAGTCTTCCAGTAAAGTTTCATTGCCAGATCAAGTGTATATTGGAAGATATTGAAGATTTTTGGTATTGGCAGCAGGGTACAAAAACTTTGAACTCATTTTTGAAGGCTTTAGAGGCCCTGGATGAGGTTGAAAATTTGGGTGACAAGCGCTTGCGCTGGTCAAGCCTGTAGAGCGCTTCATGGTGTTTCCGAAATGGGGTTATAATAGCCGATCGGGTCAACTAGTGATGACTTATGGTCTTCGAAAGTTGGGCCCCCTGAAATGGCAGAAAATAATTTTCTTCAAAATTTCTGTTCGGGTTTCAAAAGTTATCTTGAGCTGACTATGATGTAATAAAATGTAAAATAAAATAATTCTAAGTTTGGTCGGCCTTATTGGCTAAAATTCTGGAACCTTCCCAGGCGGTGGAAAATTGCCTATATAAGGAAGGTTGTATTATTGTTTTAGGCAGTTCAGAATAGTTCTGGGTAGTAGATCTGGGTAATAGTTCGAGGCTTTGTCCTACAAAATATTGTAAGGGAATGCCCATGTGGCTTTGCATATTGTAATTCTGAAAGTTTGTAATTCCACATTTGTGGAGATAATAAGAAGCCAATTTTCTGTTCTTGCATATTGTTGTTGTTTCTCTATTTCTGTTATGTGTTTGTGGTATTAAGGGGAGCACCCTTCATCACCTTCATTGATGATTACTCAAGAAAAACTTGGGTGTATTATTTGGTTTCAAAATCAGGTGTATTTGAAAAGTTTATAGAGTTCAAAAATTTGGTCTCAAAAAATAAAGTGGTAAGTATATCAAAGCGATAAGGTTAGACAATGGAGGTGAGTACATGTCAAATCAATTTATTGATTTTTGTAAAAATCATGGAATCAAAAGGGAGTTCACTACTTCCTACACTCCGCAAAAAAATGGAGTTGCTGAAAGGAATAATAGGACAATTATTGAAATGGAAAGAAGTATGTTGAAAGAGAAAAACTTGGATAAAAGTTTTTGGGCAGAAGTAGTATACACAACAATATATCTTCTAAATAGAAGTCCTACAAAAGTAGTTAAAGGGATGACTCCTGAACAAGCATGGTCTGAGGTAAAGCCAAGTTTTGATCACTTTAGAGTATTTGGATGTGTCACTTATCCACACATACCAAAATAAAAAAGGTCTAAGTTAGATGATAACTGCCTTAAGGGAATTTTTATTGGTTATGGAACTGAAAATAAAGCATATAGGTTGTATGATCTAGTAGAAAAAAATCTTGTGATCTGATTTATGAAAACCAGATTACAATACCTGGTGTGATACCTGCAGTATTGTAGAATTCAACATGAAAATTGAGAACAACAAGATTGCAAACCAAAAACTATCTCCATTCTATTCAAAATTGGAGTTTATACAAGTCGGATGGATCCAAAGGGTCACACAAATCCCTTGGAATTGAAATGAAGAGTTATCATAATGTTTATTACAATTAAACTATTAAAACTATCAAAATTTATCAAAAAAACTAAATATAAAATTTAGGTCCACTTGGAGAAGGCATAACTTTCTCATCCTAGCTCTGAATTACGAACCATTTGATGCGTTGGAAAGGTATTCAAATAATATTGAACCAAATTTGCCCAAAAATGCACCAAAGACCCTCAAAATTTCAATTTACTAAAACATATGAAATTTTGGAAAAATTAGATTTCAGTATTTTTCCATTTTAATCCTGATCAGCTTGTGATAAGAAGAGATGTGGTATTCAATAAACTAACAAAATATACCAAAGAAAATGAAACAAAAGGAAAAGAGATAGTAATTGATGATATTGAAGAGGATGAAGAAAATGAACCTAAATTATCTAGTGCAGAAGAAAGAAAATATCAAAAATATCAAAGAAGGATATAAAAGAATCATCCATCAACTCTTATAATGGA
Source organism: Chamaecyparis obtusa (assembly GCA_027943335.1). Lineage (NCBI taxonomy): Eukaryota > Viridiplantae > Streptophyta > Pinopsida > Cupressales > Cupressaceae > Chamaecyparis > Chamaecyparis obtusa. The sequence continues at coordinate 52,468 of BSBK01003138.1, read as the reverse complement.
TTCAAATTTTGAAAAAATGACAACAAGGTCACAAGAAAAATTTAATTTTTCTTTGATGAATCAAATCATGGATAATAATGAGCCACAAACATTTGAACAAGCTCAAGAAAAATAAGAATGGATTGAAACAATGAACAATGAAATAGACACAATTGAAAAGAATGACACATGGGATTTGGTTCAATTACCTTATGGTAAGGAAGTTATTGGTACAAGATGGGTGTACAAAACAAAGCATAAATTTTATGGAAGCATTGATAAGCATAAGGCTAGATTGGTAGCCAAAGGGTACATTCAACATGAAGGTATTGATTATACTCGGACATTTGCACCTGTAGCACAAATGGATACTATCAAATTAGTTTTGGCATTGGCAGCTCAGCAGAGTTGGATAGTCTATCAAATGGATGTGAAGAGTGCTTTATTGAATGGATATATTGATGAGGAAGAGTATGTTTCACAACCTAAATTTTTTGAAATACCTTCTAAAGAACATTACATTTGCAAATTAAAGAAGGCCTTGTATGGTCTCAAACAAGCACCAAGAGCATGATATTCAAGGATAGACTCATACATACAGTAGAAAGGTTTTTCACAGAGTCAATCAGATCCAAATCTCTATATTAGAAGCTCAACTAAGGATATCTTTATCTTATTTCTCTAGTTTGACGATCTTATCTACATAGGGAATAATCTATCTTTATATGCAGAGTTTAGAGAAACCATGATTACTGAGTTTGAAATGATAGATTTGGGACAAATGCACTACTTTATTGGTATAGATGCATGGAAAAATAAAGATGAAATATTTATGTATCATAAAAAATATGCCTCAGATATCCTACAAAAATTTTAGATGTAGAGTTGAAAACTAGTTGCAACACCCATTGAAGTTGGACTTAAATTGTCTACTTTAGATGTGTCCAATCTAGTGAAGCCCACTCTATATAGACAGATGATTGGAAGCTTGATCCAATTAACTATTACTCATCTAGATATCACATTTATAGTGAGTTTGGTCTCTAGGTTCATGTCAAAGCCTAAGGAAAAACATTGGAATTCTGCTAAAAGGATTCTCAGATATGTTAAAGGGACATTGAGCTATAGTCTCAATTCCAGGATTTAGAGGACAATAGATTGGTTGGATATACAAATTCAAATTGGGCAAGATCTGCTGATGATCGAAAGTCTACTTCTAGTTATGATTTTAGCCTTGGTTCTACAGTATTCTCTTGGAAGTCCAAGAAATAACCTACAATATCACTTTCTACAGCAGAGGTAGAATACAAAGCTACAACATCAGGATCTTGTCAAACTGTATGGTTGAGAAGACTACTAGAAGACTTACACCACATTCAATGTGAACATACCTTGTTGTATTGTGACAACAAGAATGTTATACAAATGAAAAAGAATCTAGTATTTCATAGTAGAACCAAACACATTGAGATACAACATCACTACATCAAGGAATTGGTTCAACAAGGTTTGATCAAAATTGTGTACTGCAGCATAGATGATTAGATTGCAGTTATCTTCACAAAGGCTCTAGCTTGTGAAAGGTTCTAAAAGCTTTGGGATCTACTTCATGTTCTTCCCAATGGTCATTATGGGGGAGAATGACATCAATAATGCCTATTTTGGGGCCTATATGCAGTCCTTATTGACTGCACAGTGTGATATTAATTATATAGTTACATGTATTTATATTTGTAGTTGATAGTTGTAACTCTTTATGATTGTAGTTGTATTATTGGTGAACATGGTTGAATCCCATAATATCACCTCCCTTTTGGTTTTCTATATAATGGATGCCTTGCATCTCTTTTCTTAAGGCAATTTGGGGCTTCTGCTTATATGCTTGTTTTGTGATCAGCAAATCACTATTTCTTGATTTAGTTGCCTTCACAAGAGACATCTTCTGTCAAAAATGTCACTTTTAATTACTTTGAAACTGCAGTGTAGAATTTTTTTTCAAAACACTTTTGGTTTCATATCTGAAGAAATATCACACAAAAATGTGAAGCTCAACAATTGTTTACAAGGGTAGCTTGACACCCAAGGAGTTTATAAGATCCAACCACATGTTTTAATAGTCATCCTACCATGGGAAATTAATTTTCAAAGTAGGTATTCGAAAGAGTTTACCAGTATACAAATAGCTGAGTTGTCTAAATTATGCCTAGTTTTAGTTCAAAAAAATATTAGATGGACTCAGTGCCTTAGAAATTTGTATAGGAGCTCTTTGCGGTATACAAAATTGTAAGGACTAATTTTTTTGGTATAGAGATAATCTAAAATTTGCATAGGAGTTCTTTGTGGTATAAAAAATTGTACGAACTTATTTTTTTGGTATAGAGATAATATGATCTCAAGATATTAATTTATGAAAAGGGCTAATAGGATAGGTCTCACAATGTGTAGGAAGAAAATTAAATAAATTGCAAATGGATTGGGCTTTGCAAAAATAATAGATGACTTCATGAACTAAAAGTTTGCATACGGTTATATTATGATGCAAATAATTCATAGGAATTATTGGTTTGATAGGGAATCTTAATGGGAAAAATCTATTATTCCTCAAAGATAGTCTCTTCGATGGATTTTTCAGTGTATAAGTAGTAAGTTTTAAGAAACTACATATAGATTGACTTTAGAAAAAATAACAAACATTATCACCAAGATTTGTAATTTGGTACATGGGTTTCTTGTGATATATATAGTGCATATGAATAATTGGATTGGTATGGGAATCTCTAGGTATGAAAATATCATGTCCCAAAACAGGCTACTCAGATTGATTCTGCATCTGCAAAGTGTAAAATATATGCATACCCTAAAATCTTACCACTTGATATATGCATTAAAACCGGTTATGGGAGGTTGAAAATGGGAGTATATGTTTGTGTATACGTGATGTATGTGATTGTGTGGAGAAATTTTCTTTTTGGTATGGAATTTTAGGAGCCAAATTTAGGGTTTTTACTCTATAGGGAACTCCAAATTTTGCAAAAAATTAGGTTTCCAACAAATTCCAAGAGTTTTGCATAGTCATTCTATACAGAGGCTTAGTTATGGATTCAACACCCGACATGAGATCTATGGGAAAATTGAAGACCCTTTTAGGGGGTAGTCCTAGTAGTTCCCTAGGAAATACATCCTAATAACTGTGAAGATAAGGATACTTATCTTCGAAGGATTCTTCCTATTTATTTTCATTGTCTATTTCATTTTCATCATGGTGCCTTGTGATGTATATATTTAAGTCATCATAATCGTTGACTTCCTTGGTTTTAATCAATTTCTCCATTTTGATAGAAAATAACTGACATCCATTTTTCTCATTGCACCTTAACAATGAATCAAAGAGTTTCCTTAGTTTAACTTATCATTGGATTCCTCACAAGAAAATGGCATTAGCTAGGTCATCTAAGCATTCTAATATTTTGTTAAAACAATCCACTCGTGCGTAATATTTCTAAAATCAATTCATTCCTAGGATAATATCATATAATCCTAGAGGCACCACATATAGGCTTGTTTCTATTATGAAGCCTGAAAGCTCAACCATGGCCTCAAACAAAAATTTCTCTACCTGAGCTCTAGACTAATTTTATTAATCAATTGTCCATGCATTATCCATAAACCTAGTTCTTTTAGGAAACTATTAAGTATCTTAGGAGAGATGAAATTTGTATTTTCTCCCATGTCTATCAAAACTAATATGTGTGTGTGTGTGTGTGAATTTTGTACCTAGCTGTAGACACAACACTTCAGTAAAACATTAGAGGTTAGCCAAAATCAAAATCTTACAAATAAAGGAAACTAAGCTAACCAGGTGATTTACTACCTTCTAGTAGGTGTGAGTATGATGTTCTCAGATTGGAATCAAGATCAGTGACAATGCAACACCTCAATGAAGGATTTGAATGCAAAAGAATGAATGTGAAATGAATGTGTTGGTTGTTCCCTTTGATCTTCAACTTGCAGATTTATACTTTGATGGATAACTTTAATATAACTTTGACTCCATCACCACTCCAAAGTCTACAAGGAAGAGGGCCAATTAACAAGGATCAACAATGAGATCCTCCTACACTTTGAGCCTTGATGCTCAAGTGGGTGTACCCTTGACTCACTTCTCCAAAGGAGTCTCAAAACAATATACAACTATACTCCTTACTAATTGATTGAAAGATTTTATCATTTAAATGTGTGTGTGATTGATGATGATGGATTGCTTCCAAAGAATAGATCAGTGCCTTATCCCAGGGCAAAGAGTCACTTAATAACATATATCAACCTAAAACCTTAACTCAAATGCACATGAACTCAGAGTAAGTGCTTTGCCTATTACTCCGCTCACTCCCAAATATGATCATCAAATTCCAATCTAACAATGAACTCACTGAAATCACCCTAAAGGCTTTAATCCTAACTTTGTTAGGAACTCCAAGATGATCTCACAATAATTTTTGTTTACCATATGCTAATCCACTTTGTGACCTTAACATATATGAATCCACAATCAGAAAAAGAAGACAATCAAAGATCTGAGACAGGAATTGAAGTATATTCTCATTAATTTTTAGAATCAATACATTACTAGGGCAACAAAATAGAAGGAAACAAAACTAGATCTGAGTTCTCCTTGTTTAGTATAGTACCATCAACAACAACATCTGCCCAACCAACTGAAACAGTCAAAAACTTAAATACAAGGGAAGAAACCCAGGAAACCAGGAGAAAACAGATCCCAGATTGATCCTCAATCATGACAATACCATTGAGAAAGTACTAAGAACCATGAAAATGCCAAATTTTCAACCTATTTGGCCACCTGCAACATGCCTCAAGCACAAAGAATAGAGTACAAACCCTTGCAAATGATCATGGAACACCTTGGACCACACTGCAATGGCAAACAAATCATCTCTTACCAGCTCCAGTTGCTTCTGCATTCAATTTTGGTCCTTTTGGTCGTAGGAGACCCTTTACAAATTTGAATTTGAAACCAAACGGTCATATCATGGTGCCTGCAACATATCAGCTATCAAAATTTAAATCTGACCCAACTTTAAGTCCTGACCATTTGATCTTCATGTTTCACGGGCTTTATGATTTACTTTTCATAGGAATCCTAGTTACATTTGGTGACCACAAGACAAAATCAGTCCCTTATTCACGCAATGAAATACTAACTCACCACTTAACCCCAAGAACTAGCGAACAAATGAAATGAACTTACCCTAGTCACACTTGGCAAACTGGTGACCGAAGGTTTTCACCAATTCATAGAGCACCTTAAGTTACCGTGAAAATACTTAGTGATCACATGACCTTCCTTCGCTAAATCGCTAGACCTCTTAGAAGACCACCAATTTACTCAACGAATGAGTGAAACCTTGAACTTTTGTCGAGCCGTTAACCCTTATTTATCTAGATAGCTAGACTCCTAGACTCCACCTGGGCCCACTTTATGCCATCTGTCACCACCTCATTTGCCGCTACTTCTCGATCAACACTAACAAAGGACCCACACTCTATAAGCCTATAAATCAGATGGCAGGTGCAAGATCTCATGGCTCTGGCACCACCCATGAGATCATGCACCAACCATTGATTTCGTCCTCATCACCAATTTTTTTGATAATTACCCCACCCTGGTTTATCATTGATGTCGACCAATAAAAAATCGCTGCCTGAGCTTACTTGGTAGTGGACCTACCTACCTTTTCCTTTGAGAGAATCAATGACTATCGCTATACTACTATGTTAAAGGTCAAGCATCTCATCTTGGTGGAATAACGACAACCACCAAATCAAACCAAACTTTAACCTACCTGAATGCCAAGAAAACTAGTCCCACTGACAACACTCCACTTTATACTCCTATTGATGAATCAGATACCACCAAATCAACACACCTAGCATGCAGACCTACCTGAAAAGAAAAGCTACATCATATAATAAAATCAACAGAGGGCACATCTTTGCATACCTCTAACACAGTCTATAAGAGCTTATGCCCGTCGTCAATTTTTAGGAAATGTCAAGACCCTCTAATAAACTCAGAAAGCAGGTCCCACTAACAACTGCCAATGCATTTATACATGGACCAATCACATACTACCATTTGTACCTATGTGTCACTTAGGACCCATAGTTTTTGACCTTAATACACTAGGAGATCAGATGGTTGGCGCATGATCTCATAACCTTAAAAGATTCCATGCGCTTTTACACAAGCCATCGATGTTGAATCTTTAGGCTGAGATACCAGGCCCACCTGACAACATTCCAAATCACTGTCCTCGACCAATAGCAAGCCACCATCTCAGCACCTATTTGACCATGGGTCTAGTGGTATCATCATTTTAAAATGAGGGACCACCACTTTGCGATTCAGCGACCAAAGGAAAGACAAGTCGCTCACCGGGTCGCTTAAAATTTGATGGTAACCACCAGACTTTAAGATATTAAGTGAATACATAGTCATGTAATCGTAGAAAAGAATTGTTAACCTCCAGGGACTAAGCGATCATGCGACTGACAAAGAGATGAAATGCGCACATGCGTTATATGATCACTTAAGTGGCCAAAAAGGTAATGAAGAATTAGAATGAGGCCAAGGCATTTTAGGGGTTTTTACTATGGAACGACTAGATTTTGAATTTTTTGCTTAGGGTTTCTAGGCCAGAGACCAGGAAAAACACTACAGGGACTAGGGGAAAAGACCAAGAGCCATGAAAATTGTTCAGGGTGCTAACAGTGGCTCTATCTGGGGATGATGGGTAACTTGTGCCCATGCAAGAATCTGGAATCACTGGTTAAAGTAGACCATCCCACTAGAAAAACTAACAACAAAAAGCAAAAGGACCAAAACCCTACAGACCAGGACAAAATAGGATAGGGGCAAGCAACTTTACAAAATTTATAGAATGTATAGACCGAACTACTATTCATGGAAAACAAAAATACCTTCAATTGAAGTATTTCTTCAAGAATTGTCCATGAATTGGCAATTCTTGAACTTCACTGTTCAGTTCTTTTACAACATAAGAATCCTGGCCCCATTTTTCATGAATTAGATATGGCCCTCGCTAGATTGGATCAAATTTACCATGTTTTTCTTTATCCTCCAACCTGGCATTCCAAATTAACACCAAATCACCAGGTTCAAATCTCCTCTCAATAGCCTTCTTGTCATACAAATTCTTAACCTACAACTGCAATTTGGCATTTCTTGCATCTGATTCTCTTCTAGTCTCATCCAACCTAATGAGGTCCTCAATTCTCAACTACATCTCATCATCTATATCATCATTATATAACTGAACAAACTAGTACATTTCCAATAAATTATTCTGAGGCATTCTTGCATGAATTCCATATACTAGGTCAAATGGTGCACAACCAATTGCCCTCTTCATAGTTACCCTATCAGCCCATACAACTAATGGAAACTTTGAATTCCATGCCTTCTTATTATTTTCAAGAATCCTCCTGAGGATCTTCATCAGGCTCTTATTAGTAGATTCTATCTGTCCATTTTCTTATGGATGATAAGGTGAAGAATTAGAAATTTGAATTCCTAAACCTTTGCAGAATTCCTTGTATTTAGCAGACCTGAAGCACATGGCATTATCACTTACTATTCTCTCAGGGAACCCAAACCTTGTAACAATATTATTCAATAGAAAATCAATTACCACCTTACTAGTTGCATTTCTTGTAAGTATAGCCTCTACCCACTTTGTAAAGTAATCACTGGCAACCAAGATCCATGAGTGTCCTCCACTTGACTTGTTTGGTATCTCCCCTATGAAATAAATTCCCCATTATTGGAAAGGAGCCTATACTTCTACCGGTTTTAATGGCATGTTACCTAAAAATTTAATCTTACCAGAGAACCTTTGACAAGCATCACATCTCCTTACCAACTGTTCTACATCCTTGAAGATTGTGGGCCACCAGAATCCTGCTCTCAAGATTTTATGAGCAGTTGTCTTACCCATATAATGTCCACCACAAACTCCCTCATGCATTTCTTTTAACAACTTGTTAGCCTGATTTTCACTTATACATTTCAACAGTATGCAATCAAAATTCAGTCTATACAATTTACATTTCACAATTACATACTTGATGCCCTGTAATTTCAATGTCCTCCTCTAATTATTATTCATTCTTCCTGGACATCTCATATTTCTCAAGTAGTAAATAATATCTTGATACCAGATACAATCATCCATGTCACATGTATAATCAATTTCAACTTGATTTATCTGATTTGCATCAAGATTGGATTGAGCCATCAGTTTTTCCAATCCTTGTCCTCTAACCAATTTAGTGATTTGGATATCAATGTTGAATTCTTGGATCCTATTGATCCATTTGCATCACCTCCCAAACACCTCCTGCTATGAGAAAATATCTTTGACAGTTGCACTTGGCACAAAAGCAATCACAACTGTCCCCATCAAGTAACACCTTAAATCCTTGACTGCCTTCACAAGTGCATATGCCTATTTCTCATTTATATCATACTTCAACTCAGCAACCTGCAAAGATTTATTGAAAAATGCAATAGGCTGCTCAAAACCATCCTTATTCTTTTGTAACAAAACTGCAACAATAGTGTGAAAAGATGTAAAGGAAAAGATGTGCATTGGGACATTATAATTAGGTGCCTTAAGCACTAGTGCATCTTTGATAGCCTGCTTGATATTTTTGAAAGCCTCATCATGGTCACCCTCCCAATTGATAGCAGATCCCCTCTTCAACATCTTAGAAATAGGTCTAGTAACCTCTGCAAAATTTGTCACAAACTTCCTTAAGAAATTGACCTGACCAAAGAAGGACTGAATCCCTTTAACATTTTTTGGCCTTTGAATTTTATCAATAGCCGCTACCCTCTCAAGGTCAATTCTCACTCCTTTCTTCCCAACTAAGTGGCCAAGAAACTTACCTTTAATGACACCAAATGCACATTTCCTTAGGTTTAACGAAATGTCATATTCCAAAGCCCTCACAAATATTTTCTCTAAATGAGTATAGTGGTCTTTTTCCTTCTTGGAATAGGCAGTTAAATCATCTTGATATACCACAAGGAAATCATCAATAAAATCTAAAAAGGAAACATCCATTACCCTTTGAAAAGTAGCACCAGCATTTGCGAGACCAAAAGGCATTCTCACATAAACATATGTCCCCCAAGGTGTAGTGAAAGTTGTCTTGAATTGTTCTGATTCCTTAACAATCACTTGATTGTAACCAGAGAAACCATCCATCATAGACATCAATTCTGATCCGGTTACTCTATGCAACATAGCTTCCATATTAGGTAGACAATAGTTATCCTTTAATGAGCTGATGTTCAAATTCCTGAAGTCCACACAAAGCCTGATGTCACCATTTTTCTTTCTCATAGGTACAAGGTTTGAAACCCAAGAAGAGTGCCTAATAGGTATGATAATTCCAGCATCTCTTAGCTTCATTAACTCTTCTTGCATCTTGGGTGCCAAAGTGGGATTAATAGGCCTTTGTTTTTGCTAAAAAGGTTCAGCATCTTCTCTCAAAGGAATAATATGCTGAAATAAGTCTTCTCTATAAACCTTTAGGTCATCATATGACCATGCAAAAACATGCCTAAATTTTCTCAATAATTCAATCAAAGATTTTCTCACATTGTGAGACATGTCCCTACCAATGTATACCTTCTTAGGTGCCTCATGTGTTCCAAGATTTATCTCCTCTAGATCAGCATGATCTTCTCTTTTGATATTCTTTTGAACTCTATCTTGGTTATCAAAGATAGTCTCCAAAACAACAAGCCCCTTGGGCACCTTGTTAGTTCTAAGCTAAATAAATTTATTGCCAAAGACAACCTCCTTTCCTTCTATTGACTCAACCAAGGCTGAACAATCAAATTCTTGACCATGATACTGATCTTCACAACTCATAAACTTCAAGATATCATTATCATCATCAAAAACTTGCCAATTTTCAATATTGTCTAGTATACTAGGCCTAGCCTGAATTTCAACTTTAGAGATACCAGTAAATGTAATATCACTGGGATTGATTGCTATATTGGCTAACAAGTCAGCCATCTTATTGTTACTCCTATCCTTCCACTCAATATTGAAGGCATCAAAATGTTCAATCAAATCCCAAACTGCATTCCTATATTGTTTTAACCTTTTGTTCTTGGAAGCATATACTGACTTGACTTGGGACACCACCAACTCAGAATCACCAATAACACTTAAGCACTTAATACCATGTCTTTGTGCCAACCTCAATCCTAACAACAATGCCTCATATTCTGCTATATTGTTGGTACAAAAGAAATTCAATGTGAAAGAGAATTTGTAATTTGCACCATCATTGCAATTTTCACCATCAAAGTACATTACCCACAAATCACCCTTCATAGAATTAACACTTACCTCAATAGAGATAGGTGACAAAATAGGTTCCTTCTCAAGTATGGGGATCTCTGCCCTAAAATCATCAATATCAGTATCCACAAAACATGTAGTCTCATTGTCAATATTCCTCTCAATCATGTGGCATACTCTTGGCTCTCGATCAATCTTGACAAACTGATCATCAATCTTGAAAGTGGCATAGGAAAGATCACACTGTAAACTTACACCCATGGTAGCACTCCACCTTCTAGATAGCAACATCCCATAGTGAGGAGGGATGTCCACCATAAAAACACTCATTGTTAACTCTTTCTTTGGATATGATGCCAACCTATATAGCATTGCATTGATAGTCCCAATAACTGGTACCTCCCTCTGAACCATTGTACAACATCTGCCTTGAACTGTATCAACTTTAAGGCCCAATTTTTCCATAATTTTAAAAGGCATAACAGTATTAGAGGCACCACTATCAATCATACAATTTCTTAACTTCATTCCATTCACAAGGACACTTAAAAAGAATGGATCAATGTTTTCAAGGCTAGCATTGATAGAACTATCCAAATATATAGGAGGAATTTGAGATACAATTCCCTGAGCAACAACACTTCTCAAAGCTTTATCCTAAGATCCATTGCATGCAACATCATTATTATGAACATTATCTACCCATGCAATAGCTCTATCTTTCTGTTTAGGGATCCTCAACAATTCTGACAATGGAACCTTGACTATAATTTGGGACAATACAGATAACATATCAATAGGAGCAGAGGAAGGAATCTCAATCTACAGTACCTTAGTATCCTTTTTCTTATCTGATACATTAGGTGTATTGGCCACCCTCATTTTTTCATTCTTAGCCATTGTGTTAACAGGCTTTTCAATCTCATTAGAAAATCTTTCAACTCCAACTCCCTTAGGCTCACAATTCTTACCTTTTACATTCTTGATTTTCACCATGTGATCACCTTTTGATTTGTTCTCATTAGGCTGTCTGGAGTTGGTACTCTTTATAAACATTCCTGCGGCTTTCTCATTTGTATTCCTTGCCACCATGCCTCTAGTTTGCACTTGGGAAATCATTTCTGCAGTAATCCTATCCATCTCTTCTCTAGAAGGTCTTCTTAAATTTATTGGCTTAGAAGAAGAGTTCATGTTACATGTCTTCTTATCAATGTCTTCACTATCAGAAAAAACCTCTTGATGAAAAAGGGCCTGCTTGTGTCTCTTCACATTTACATCTGCTTCTTCATCAAAATCAAAATCATCTTCATATCCTAGATATGAAGTAGCCATGTTGCATCCAACATCATCTTGATTTTCTTCTTGATCTATCTCCTCATTGCCACCATCTTGATTTGCAGCCATAGAATGTGCAACCACACAATGCTCTACAGAATGAGGGTACTGGCATGCAACACACCAAGGTATGTCCTCCATGACATTTATTGAAGCCTTTTGTAGAGGGTCAGGGACACCTTTTTCATTGTTACCTCTTACAACATGGACAATAGGCTTGCCCTCCTTCCATTAGGTGTTGTAGGGGTAATTCTGCAGTCTATTCTGCTTATTGAAATTGTTGTTGAACTGAGACCTTTCATTGGTAGGAGCACTAATGTTCTTATTTTCAAGTGTGTCCAAAACCTTCAATGCATTGACCACCTTATCCAACTTATCTTCCTCTTGCCTCCTATTTCCAACATTCTTATCACTTTCTTTTTTGTATTTCTTGTCTCCAAACAACTTTGGATCATCTCTCTTCCCACCCAACTTCCCTAATATCTTCATGTTATTCTCAATATTGATAGCAATCCTAAAAGCATCTCTAAGAGTTCTTGGTTCTTTGTCCCTCAACAAGTATCCCATCTTTCCATCAAATGCATTGAAGTATGTGGTCAGAAAAACATTGTCATCTAACCACATAACTTGAAATAACTTATGCATACCCTTCTGAAATCTCATGTTGAATTCAGCTGCAGACTCATTCTAATTTTTCCTTATGGTATTGAATTCATTCAACATGAAACTAGCATTAGGCCTATCACCGTACTACTCTTTAAAACATCTCTCAAAAGAATCCCAAGTATCAATACATTTATTAGGAAGTCTCTTAAACCAATCTCTAGCATCCTCCATTAGAGATTGAAAAAATAATTTCATGACTACATCCTCATGCTCTACCTCATAACCATTAAGCATATCAACAAACAATCTAAAATGCTCCTCACAACTAATAGCATTGTTACTAGCAAACTTAGGTACCTTATCTCTTATATCATTTGGAAAAGCATTTGGGTAGCCAGGAATCCCATCAAAACTAATTTTCCTATAGCCTTCTAATTGCATAGGTCTTCTCTGAAAAATTGAACTAGTGTTAACCCTAGGATCAACATTTGCATTTACATTTCCATCAACTTGTGCATTTGACTTCTGTCTAGGATTAGGACCTATCCTAGCAGATGAAGAAGGAAATAAACTAGTAGTAGCATTACTATGTGGAATAGTAGTAGTCATAGATGGCATACCTAGTTCATTAGCAGATGGACCAAAAGCATTAGCTGATGAACCCCTCAAGAACTGGATTTTTCTTCTCTTTTCTGCTATCGAGGCTTCAATTTCAGCCCTCTCTAGTTCTCTTGCAAGGTCCTCATCTTCTTTTCTTCTTCTACCTATCTCTATGTCCTTATTTGAATTAGGTGGTGGGACCCATGGTATTTTCAATGATCTACTCATTTGATGTCCCACCATCTTTTGCTTTCCCTTTTCACCAGCGGCAACAGTAGGCCTAGTGATCTCATGCCCATCTTTATCTTTAGGGAGGGAAGCATAACTTTGAACCTGTCTCACCATAGGGCCCTCCTTATCAAATTCATGATCTTGCAGTAAGTGCTCCTTCTCACTCCTCAAAGCTTCAAGGTCACCAAAAACATCATGCTGCAAAGTCTTAGGAGCAAAAGAAAGCATCTTGTTTCTCTCCTTCATTTCATTAATCTTTCTAAGGAGAGACTGTCTTTCTATTAGAGCATTCACCTTTTCAGCTTCTCTCTCCTCTTGTAACCTTTTTTGTATGGCATCCTACTCTACCAACTGCAACCTAAGTGCATTCAGGTTATGTGGATCTATCATGTTGTCTTCAGAGCTTGACGACACTTCCACATCAATAGGATGTTGATATAGGAAATGCACCTGTCGTGGTCTCATGGGCTCCCTTCTAAAATTATCTTCATCAAGATATAAATCAATCTCAAGACTCATTTGTCTAGCTTGTTCATCCTGACCTGTAGGCAATGGACCCTTATCTTGAAATATTTCCTCTGGGGTATCATAAAATTTATCTTCAAAGAAACCACCATATGATCTAGAAACTCTATCATGTGAACCTTCCTCACCTCAGGAAACATGTGGTGCTCTACCTCTGGTATTTATTTTTTCTCTTATGGGAGCACTAGTAGACTCACCATTTCTTCTGATCCAACTCTTCTTCTCCTGTCTAGGCAATTGTTCTAGAGTGACCTCTAGATTTTTTCTAACAAAGGACCTAGTATTCCTCCTCCTGTCCATATTTTACAGTCTATAGCACTGCTTCTAACCTCTTTGAGTCACGACCCACCAAAGTGGGAAATCTTTTAACTAAATACAATAGGAAAACAAGAGTACACTTTGAAAATTTTTATCTCTAGACTCTCCCCAGCAGAGTCACCATTTTGTTGGTTGTTCCCTTCGATCTTCAACTTGCAGATTTATACTTTGATGGATAACTTTAATATAACTTTGACTCCATCACCACTCCAAAGTCTACAAGGAAGAGGGCCAATTAACAAGGTTCAACAATGAGATCCTCCTACACTTTGAGCCTTAATGTTCAGGCAGGTGTACCCTTGACTCACTTCTCGAAAGGAGTCTCAAAACAATATAAAACTATACCCCTTACTAATTGATTGAAGGATTTTATCATTTCAATGTGTGTGTGATTGCTGATGATGGACTACTTCCAAAGAATAGATCAGTGCCTTATCCCAGGGAAAAGAGTCACTTAATAACATATATCAACCTAAAACCTTAACTCAAATGCACATGAACTCAGAGTAAGTGCTTTGCCTATTACTCCCCTCACTCCCAAATATGATCATCAAATTCCAATCTAACAATGAACTCACTAAAATCACCCTAAAGGCTTTAATCCTAACTTTGTTAGGAACTCCAAGCTGATCTCACAATACTCTTTGTTTACCATATGCTAATCCACTTTGTGACCTTAACATATATGAATCCACAATCAGAAAAAGAAGACAATCAAAGATCTGAGATAGGAATTAAAGTGTATTCTCATTAATTATCAAAATCAATACATTATGAGGGCAACAAAATGCAAGGAAACAAAACTAGATCCAAGTTCTCCTTGTTTAGTATAGTACCATCAACAAAAATAACTACAAAATATCACCTTTTTCAATATATACCACCACTAGTCACCTTGGAATCCTCAAAGAGGATGGATGAAGCTTCAGGTGAATAGGTTTAGGGTTTCAACTACCCAACCAACTAAAATAGTCAAAAACTTAAATACAAGGGAAGAAACCCAGGCAACCAGGAGAAAATAGATCCCGAATTGATCCTCAATCATGACAATATCACTGAGAAAGTACTGAGAATCATGAAAATGCCAAATTGTCAACTTGTTCGGCCACCTACAACATGCCTTGAGCACAAAGAACACAGTACAAACCCCTGCAAATGATCATGGAACACCCTAGACCACACTGCAATGGTAAAGAAATCATCTCTTACCAGCTCCAGTCTCTTCTGCATTCAATTTTGGTCCTTTTGGTCATAGGAGGCCCATTACAAATTTGAATTTGAAACCAAATGGTCATATCATGGTGCCTGCAACATATCAGCAATCAAAATTTGAATCTGAGCCAACTTTAAGTCCTGACCATTCGATCTTCATGTTTCATGGGTTTTATGATTTACCTTTTATAGGAATCTTGGTTACATTTGGTGACCACACAACAAAAGCATTCCCTTATTTGCACAATGAAATACTAACTCATGACTTAACCCCGTGAACTAGCGAACAAAGGAAATGAACTTACCCCGGTCACACTTAGCGAACTGGCGACTGAAAGTTTTTGCCAGTTCGCAGAGCACCTTAAGTCACCACTAAAATACTTCGCGATCATGTGACCTTCCTTCATTTAATCAACAAACCTCTTAGAACACTGCCAATTTACTCAGCGAATGAGTGAAACCTTGAACTTTTGTCAGGCCACCAACCCTTATTTTTCCAGACCGCTAGACTCCTAGACTCCACCTAGGCCCGCTTTATGCCATATGTCACCACCTCATTCGCCACTACTACTCGATCAACACTGACAAAGGACCCACACTCTATAAGCTTGTAAATTGGATGGCAAGTGCAAGAACTCATTTCTCTAACACCACCCATGCAATCATGCACCAACCATTGATTTCATCCTCATCACCAACTTTTCTCACAATGACCCCACCCTACTTTATCATCCATGTCGACCAATTAAAAATCACTACTTGAGCTTACCTGGTGGTGGACCTGCTTGCCTTTTCCTTTGAGAGAATCAATGGCTGTCACTATACCACTACGTTAAAGGTCAAGCATCTCATCCTGGCAGAATAATGATAGCCACCAGATCAAACTAAACTTTAACCTACCTAAACACCAAGAAAATTGGTCCCACTGATAACACTCCACTTCATACTCCCCTTGACTAATCAGATACCACCAAATCAGCACACCTGGCATGCGGACCCACCTAAAAAGAAAGGCTACATCATATAATAAAATCAACAGAGGGTGCATCTTCGCATGCTTCTGACATAGTCTATAAGAACTTACGCCCGTCGTTGATTTTTAGGCAATGTCAAGACCCTCTGACAAACTCAAAAACTAGGTCCCACTGACAACTACCAATGCATTTATACATGGACCAATCACATATTGCCATTTGTACCTACGTGTCACTTTGGACACACAGTTGTCGACCTTAATACACTAGGAGATCAGAGAGTTGGCGCATGATCTCATAACCTTAAAAGATTCCATGCACTTTTACGCCAGCCATCGATCTTGAATCTTCAGGTTGAGATACTAGGCCCACTTGACAACATTCCAAATCACTATCCTCGACCAATAGCAAGCCACCATCTCAGCACCCATCTGACGATGGGTCTAGTGGTATCACCATTTTAAAAAGAGGGACCACCACTTCATGATTCAGTGACCAAATGAAAGACAAGCCGCTTGTTGGGTCACTTAAAATTTGACGGTAATTGCCAGACTTTAAGATATTAAGCGAATACATAGTCGTGTAATCGTAGAAAAGAAATGTTAACCACCAGGGACTAAGCGATCATGTGACTGACGAAGAGATGAAATGCGCACATGCGTAATATGATCACTTAAGTGGCCAAAAAGGTAATGAAGAATTAGAATGAGGCCAAGGCATTTTAGGGGTTTTTATTATGCAACAGCTAGATTTTGAATTTTTTGCTTAGGGTTTCTAGGCTAGAGACTAGGAAAAACACTGCAAGGACTAGGGGAAAAGACCAGGAGCCATGAAAATTTTTCAGGGTGCTAATAGAATGCATATTAATCTATATTTTTGTATTTTCTGTGCAATGATATGAAAAACTATATGAATCTAAGCTAGAAATGAAATTGAATGCAGATAAAATCTAAGAAGGATATGAATGAATATGAATGTGAAGCTATGATATGAAAATTATGAAACTAGGACCAACAATGAAAGATCTCAAAAATCACTTGTCGCAAATGCTCAATCCTTCAATCGCCAATTCACCAGAGTAATTGTGCAAATTTGAGGTAGGTTCCTTATGAAGAGCTAAGCCTTGATTTTATAGAAATCTAGGGCTTTGAGGATGCAGGAGAAAACCCATAAATCACTCTTGATAAACTTAGGTTGATTTTTGAGTTATCAAGAAATTAGAGATAATTAACTCACAAAAATCATGCAAAAGCAGTGTTTAACTCAAAATAGAGTTTAGATCAAATTTCAACTCATCATGAGATGTTGAGTTTAATTTTAAAATTATTTGTTGATTTCTAGTTGACTTCTTTTATGATTGTGCATGATTTAATTATAAATTAATTTAAAAATAAAATGATCTATTCTCAACTTAACTGATTTTTGAATTAAAAAAACTGATTTATGGGTGAATCAATTATTAAATCAAACTTTATTCTAAAATTATATTATTAAAAATTGACAATTGACATGAATTAATTAAATAAAAATTTAATCAATTAGTCATAAGATTTTAGATTTATTGTCAAAATTAAATAATACAATTTAGGAATAATTTAATTAAATCTAGTTGAATAATTAAGTGGCAATATTAAATCTAATTAATCAAATATTCAGAATATTCAATTAATCAAACTTTAGGATAAATAAGATTTATCACCAAATAATTATTAAATTAAAGATAATTAGGATAAATAGGAATATTTCTAGGAATATTCCCCAATGCATAATTTAGGATAATCAATTAGGATTCGATAATGTGCAGATGTGCCCTAGGTTAGGACTTTGATGTCAATTTCGTTTGAATTGAAGATGTAGGAGGTTAATGAACCTATAGCCCATTTTTGGGGTATTACATTTTGACCCTCTTTGAATCATTGTGCAAAGTGTAGTGGTTTAAAGAATAGTCTGTGTTTGATAAATATGTATGAAATTGATTTCAAAGATTAACCGATTCTGAGACAAAAACCAATTGAAAGATTTTGAAGATGTAAAATTTAGGTCCCGAATGACCAAAGATAATATCAGCTATAGCAACAATGAATCGATGATTAAGAAAAAGTGTCAAAACACTTGATTCTGAACCTTGTGATTGTGACGAAGTGAGTGAACGATTCCATACCTGATTGTCCTAAAAAGAATCATATTGGTATCACATCCTGAACCCATCAGTTACGAAGAAATAAGGAAAATAACACTAATGAACCGATGGTTACGAAAAGCTAATACAGTTTACAAGATAGATTTAGGATACCAGATTGATATGGATCTTGATGAATCTGATATGCCCCAAAAATCAATAGATTTGCCCCAAGCGACGAGGACTTTAGATGAATCAGCAACTAGATGTGGTTGTTGTCTTGATTACTGAAAGAAAGATTTGATTGATAGAATTGAGTTTACAAACTTTGAATGATGTGTAATACCATACCCACTTAGGGATAAAAATTGAAATCTGACAAGAAATGTCAACATTATATAGTTTAGAAGCATGTTAATTGATTTGAAAAGTGGTTATACACATTTGAGAATGCATTTTGCATCATTTAGAGGTCCTGGAGACCAAGTTGGACTAGGTTTGACCATGAGCTGACCATGGTTGACTAGGTTAAAATTTTGATAGTTTGATGTAAGATAATAAATTAAGTTGAATTCTAGATTTTGGTGATGAGTGAAGGTTGATTATGCAAGCAGTCAGACATCCTAGGTGTGAAAAATTTTAAATCACAATTTTGACATAGCAAATGATCTCAAATTTTGATTTTGATCTCAAAAATGGGTTCAGAGCATCGAAAATAGCCAGGGGTGAAATTTTCATGGAAAACATAGCACTTTTGAAAATTAGGTAAAAGCTATATAAGGACCAAAAGGGTCATTTTCAATTCATTAGTCAGATTTGACTTTTGAAACCTTGTGGAGCCCTCTGAGTGACAAAATGGCTGAGCTAAAGGTACCTATCTCTTCCCACTGATTTGAGCATAGCTGGAGACATCAGCAGCCTCCACAGTATGGACATCTGGTAAGTGGACCACTGTGCCTCTCTGTAAATTTTATTTTTGCATGTTTGTAGCATTTTTAAGTTGTTTTTTTTTCGTGTAATTAAGTATTTACTAATTACACTTTACTTAAGTTTACTTAGGATAATGTATTTTCATATTAGTTGTCTTTGAGACACTTAGGAGTTTGCATTTCTTTTTAGCACATGGTTAGGAGAATCTCCACTTTAGGTGTGATAGTTGTCATCACATACCTCTTTGTGTGTGAGATCCACCTTTAGTGCTCTTATCACATTATCATCCTCTCTTGTTGCACATACTTTCATGTACAATGGAGGATGATCCACCTTTGGTGGACATGTGATTCCACCTTGTGTGGGTGGTATCTTATCATCTCCTTATCATGTAGTTTTATTGCATTGCCTGTATATTTAGGCACTCCTTTGTATAATCAATTCAATTAGCTATAATCAATTATTTGATTATTTTTCCTATCTCTTGTTTGTGCTATCTCTTGAGCTTCTAGATCTTGGTTTCTACTCTTTTCCTTAGGAAAATTATTACATGGTATCAGAGTGATATGAAAATTCTTACATGGTATCAGAGCCATAGGAGTTTCATTGTATAGCCTATTTTGAGAGATTTTTATTGCAGGTCAAAGTTGGAGCTTGCTGGTGCAAATCAGAGGTTGGCATCACATTGAGGAGGTCCAAATAACCCTAAATCAAATTTTGTTTCATCCAAATCAGACATCTGAAGCCAAATCTAGAGCCATTTGAATTTTCAAGGTTTGGCGGCAGCGATTCAAAAAAAATAATTTCAGAGGCGATTTTCAAACAGTGATATCTCAGTCATCTGGAGTCCTTTTTTCGAGCAATTTTTTTTGTTTTGGGGTAGAATTTCATGTTCTACACAATGGTGTAGGTGATTTTTAATCTCTATTTCTAATGTTTTTTGAAAATCAAAAATCCAGATTTTTACAACTTTAGAGGCTTCATTCGGGCTCATATGGACACATTTTCAGGTGCTATTTTTTTTTAAAGTTCATGATTTTTTGTCTACTTTCCAGATCTAGTATCAATTTGGAAAAATTCTAAGTAGACATAGTACTTTCATAATTTGGTCAATTTTGGCCTATTTTTGGCACTTGTACTTTGTTAGATCCTTGAGAGATCTTGTGTCTTATTTTTTTGAGTCTGTTATAGCTTCATATTTTTTGTTGTAAACATAAAAATCAAAAGTCCACTTTGATCCATTTTTTCAAGTGGCAATTGTACATGCACTAGTTATAAAGTGTCAAAATCATCATTTTTTTATTTTTTTTTTTGGGGGGGGGGTTGTTCTTTGATTGAGTGAATTGGGGGGGTGTGTTGTGTGTTGGTGTCTCTCTTTATTGTGCTCTTTTTCATTTTGCATCATGGGTTCTATTACAAAATTAACTCCACATAACTATGCTACATGGAAAGACAATGTATCGAGCAAGTTAATGGTCAAGGTTTAAATCCTTATGTGGATGGTACACTTAGAAAAATCACTGATGATGATACTGCTGCAATAACTAAATGGTCATCCAAAAATTATAAAGCTTTAGGAGTCTTGAGAGAGAATATTTTTGCAGCTGTCATGTATCACATCAAAACCATAAATAATGCTAAAGAAGCTTGGGATAAACTTGTAGAGTTGTTTGTTCAAGTGGATGAGGAAATGGGATTCACAATTGAGACTGATCTCCTCAAATTAGGGCCTAGGAACTTTGACACAATCCAAGATTATCTCAACAAATTCAATGAATATAGAGCACAACTTGATGATTATGGTAATCCCATAAAGGATGTGAAGTTGGTTAGTCACTTGTTGAAACATCTTCCTCCTAAATATGGAGCCTTTGTTTCAAGTTATAATACTCACAATTTGACCATGGGTAGTCCCTTCATTAAGCCTTTATTTGAGTCATTCTTAGAAATTTTGGTCTTAGAACAAGAAAATTTGATAAGTATGGGGATTCTCAAGTCTTCAACTTCCAAGGCATTGGTGGCTAATCATGAGAGTCAAGGAAATCAAAGTTAAAAGAAGAAGAAGAATTGGAAGTCTAAGTCTCAACAAGAAGGCACAACATCAACTTCCACACAACATGACACTTCTACATCACCTTCAAAGGGTGAATATTCAAAGAAGGAGAAGCGATTTTGTGCATATTGCAAAAAGGATGGACATGAAGAACACTTTTGTTATAAGAAGGACATTGATGAATTGAAGAATCTTCTTGCCAAGAACAACATCAAATTGACTTCTAGGATGTCTACCTCAACCTCTTCTTCCCCAAATTTAGAAAAAGATAAAGGAAAGGGTCACACATTTGTCACTCAAAAAGGACAAGCTTTGTATGCTTCTTCAAGTCATGATTCAAGTAGATGGCTTCTAGATTCAGGGGCTTCTCATCATATGGCTTCTTCACAGTCCATGTTTTCATCATTTGAGCCTCGCAAGGGTCCACCTATTTTGATGGGCAATCACACTTACATGAATGTGATTGGGAAAGGAATTATTGATGTTAGGGATGGACACTTCAATGATGTGTTGTGTGTTCCACACTTAACCAATAACCTTCTTTCTATCTATCAAATCACAAATGGTGCTACAAAGAAGACTATGTAATTTACACCTGATTCAGTTTTCATCAAGGACATGGAGAGTGGAGTAGTTATTGCTACTGGGATAGTGGATCACTCTTCTCGATTGTACTCCTTTGTAGATTTTGTTCCTCTTGATGACAGTGATTCTTTAGATAGTGAGCCTTTAGCATATGATGATTATAGTGATGATTTAGATTTTGAGGAGATTTTTGGCTACTTGAACTTGGGTATTCTCACTCATGATCAAGTTCTTAAGCCTTCTGTTTCATCTCCTCCTATTGAGACTACTTCTAATCTTGCTCCTGATGATGCTTGCATTCACACAACCATGGATTCAGGTGCTTCAGTGTAGCAGGATATTTATTGTCTTCCAGACTTGGTTCCATGGGATGACTCCTTGACAGACATTGCAGGTTTGTTTGTGGAATCCTATACTTCAGATTTGGGAGACTTCATTGATGATATTCATCTTCTCTTTAGTGAAGATGATCCTTCTTCAGTTTTTGTGAGGGAGCATGCTGACCTTCATATTCATTCTCTACTTGATCATTCTTTCGAGGGTGACATGATTGTGGATACTTTGATACAATAGTTGGAGGAGGTCACTTTCTCTTCAGAGGAGATACTTTGGTCTTTGGTACATGTTCTAAATTCATCCTCAGTTGATCCTAATTTGTCTTTTTCAGCAGAGTGGCTTAGTACACATGATTTGGAGGAGGCACCTTTCAGCTTTGGCATGGGGACACTTGAGCAAGTTTCAAAGACTCCATCTTTTTTGAGGTTTCTTCCTACAGATTGGGGAGGAGGCTTCATATATACACCTTTGGTCTTGTTTCTTCCTAAGGGGAGGAATGTTGTTCTACACTCATGGAGCAGTTTCTGCATCGAGCCTGGAGCATCTACCATTGGTGTTCATTCTACATTGAGGGGGGGCTACTTGGTCTCTCTTCCACTACTTCTATCTTATGGGGGGGATATTTTCCTCATATGAGGTCTTCTCTCTCATATTCTATTACTGTATTCATCTCTCTTTTTGGAGGAGGGTTTTTCCCATGGGGTTTTCCCTCTTTCTCCACTTTATGAGAGATTGCATTGTTCTTGCATATTGTACATGGGTACCTAACATGGCCTAGTAGCCGGGACCCATCTTGCATTGTGAGTTTAAGTGCATTCCCCTAGGTTGTACTTAAGGGGGGGTGTTGGTGTAATTAAGTATTTACTAATTACACTTTACTTAAGTTTACTTAGGATAATGCATTTTCATATTAGTTGTCTTTGAGACACTTAGGAGTTTGCATTTCTTTTTAGCACATGGTTAGGAGAATCTCCACTTTAGGTGTGATAGTTGTCATCACATACCTCTTTATGTGTGAGATCCACCTTTAGTGCTCTTATCACATTATCATCCTCTCTTGTTGCACATACTTTCATGTACAATGGAGGATGATCCACCTTTGGTGGACATGTGATTCCACCTTGTGTGGGTGATATCTTATCATCTCCTTATCATCTAGTCTTATTGCATTGCCTATATATTTAGGCACTCCTACTTTGTATAATCAATTCAATTAACTATAATCAATTATTTGATTATTTTTCCTATCTTGTGTTTGTGCTATCTCTTGAGCTTCTAGATCTTGGTTTCTACTCTTTGCCTTAGGCAAATTCTTACAGTTTTTTGTACGTTTTTAAATTTCAATTCTCGTATGCATGGAAACTCGTATGACTTTCTTCCGTGACTCATAAAAATTTTCAATTCCCTATAGAGTGTCGTGTCAGAACCCCCCGAAACTCATTTGAGAGGGACCCAAGAGTCGTACGATGTTTCCTCAGGTCCCTCATATGTTGTACGGTGAGACCTAGAAAGTTGTATATACATGGTTTGTCATATGGTAACTTGTTGAAACTCATATGAGTTTTGGTGCCAGTCTGTATTATTGTATGGAAAACAATGAGCTTAAAACTCCTCTTTAGGTCATTTTTTTTAATTTTCTGATTCCTTAGGCTGATTGCTAAACATTTAATGTACCATTTGAGATTGTGAACTTTTGAATTTATGTACTATTAGCTTGTTTTTCAACCAAATAACTAATAGGATTCCCTATTTATATTTTCTATAGGTCATATACCCTGACATTCATGTACGCATCTCTCATCTTGCAACTCAGAGACTATGCATATCTCTTCTAGACCCTATGAGGGTTCATCTAGTTGCCTATGGTTTTGAGTATCTGATTCAGTTGCTTGAGATTAGGGTGAACCATGAACTACTTACTGCTTTGATTAAGAGGTTTCATTCTAAGACCTAGATCTTTCATCTCCCTATAGGAGAGATTATTGTCACACTAGAGGATGTGTATGGAATTTTGTGCATTCCATTTCATGGTCCTTGTCTAGGTTATGTGAGTTCAGGGCAGTCTAGATTACATGCCTTCAGATGTTTGTTTGGAGATGATACACAACTCACTGGTTCTATTTCTTGGGAGTTATTAGTGCAATGCTATGGACAGACACATAGATTAGAGTGCATCATAGTTGGTATGATAGGAGGCATTATCATGTCTGACCATTAGCAAAATGGTCTCTTGATGGGCTGGGCCCCTATGGTTGCACGATTGATGGCCACTCCTTGTGAGTTGAATTTGGGTCAGTGCATGCTAGCACATATGTTCTTTGAGATGCATGAGATTGTGTATCAGGAGGGCAAGTCTTTTTCCTCTGGTGCATTGGTTCTTCAGATATGTTCCTGGGAGCATATCCTAGTATGTAGACCAGTATGTCAGGGTCAGCGCCAGCCACAGAAGCCAGTCATAAGTGCTCCAATGGGTAGAGGAAATGATGCTCTATCCTACACCTTCGAGGCCAAGAGAGGTATTCACACCTCCACAAAGACCATCTAGATAGATGAGACCACCTCATCGCTCTAGTTCTTCAGCAGGCAGATCTGCAGTTTTACATAGGAGATCGACTAGAGGAGAGAGTGGAACTTTGGGCAGTGTTGATATAATAGATGAGGTACTTGGTGCAGAGCAGTATGTAGGTGCTGGTCTTGATCCTACTCATGTTGATACTAGTTTTGAGCTGGGAGCTAAGGTTAGACGCTATAAGGTGCACAAAGCAAAGACTACCAAGCAACCATCTGGAGATATCGATATGCCTGTAGTATATGCATATCCTAGTGTACCATTGATTCCTTAGGAGATCATTAGATGGCTCAAATTATAGGTTAGGGACCTTAAGGTATGGAGTGTTCATTGGGAGGAGTGATTTACTAAGGTAGATAGACAACAATCCCATCTCTGAGAGGATATCAGGAGATTGCCGACAGAGCTGACACATCAAACCTCTAGAGCTGCTTATTATGTTTCTACTTACTATGTTATTGCTCCTACTACTTAGAGATTACCCACATACTCTCAGTATATGATAGCATCAGAGGGAGCCAGGGCACACAGAGCCAAGGTAGTGCCTGATGCACCACAACCACCTCCACCAGATACAGAGGATCAGGCTGACAGCTGATCTGTCAAGATATTCTAATATATTTTTCCTTTTTTGTTTCATGTACACTATTCTGACTTATGATAGCTCACATGAGCTCATTCCTTTATACTTTGTGCCAGTAGTGCACCCTTGGACTAGTTCGAGTTATATGATATGAGATAGAGATTTTGGTTGTGACTTCATGTGTACTTGTCATATTTTGATTTATGATGATATCATGTGATGTAAATGTTATGAGTAGCATAGAATGTATGTATGGATTTATGCAATGCAATGGTTTCTTTCCAATGTATGGATTTTATGCAAATGTGATTGATTATGGAAAATGTATGTATGATTTTGATTATGCACATGTATGTAATGTAATGCAATAGATTGAATGATTATGAATATGCAATGTAAATGCAATGATACACATGATATGTTTTGTAGGTATTGATGAAGACAAGTACTTAGTCTTATGTCAAAAAGGATGTTTAACCTAGGATGGTGATTTCTCATGGTTCTGTGAGGAAACCTTTGTGTGAGATTCAACTCTTCATTGTCAAGTTTAAGTTTAGTTTAGAATAATTTGTTGAAGTGTTCAAGCAATTTGTGAGATCATGTCACCATGCAAATGCAAAATGACATGCAAACCTAAGACCTAGTCATTGATCATGTGTTGATTTGTTCTCATCATTGAACATTTTAGGTAACCCGATAAATCAATACAATGTCCACTAGTTATGAAACTATAGACATATGAATATTGATTTGTATGTGCAAGAATCAATACAATGCCCACTCGCTAGACAACCATGGACATGCGAATATTGATTTTATTTTTGGAATGTCGGATTAGATATAAGCACCAACCAGGATGACCTGAATATCATGTCCATTTTGATATAGCAATTTGTATAAGCATCAAAACATAAATGTCATGATGACCTGAATACGCCTTGCATAACAAACACATCAAGTAGTCAAGAGATCATTCTAAATCCAGTGTGAATTACCTATAGTGACCATTTATTGTTCACATCCTTAGGTAAGATCACATTTCATAGTAGGAATAAGAACTCACTCAAAAAGACAATAGTTAGATCAAACTTCCTTGAATTTTTTTGGGTATCAATGGTCAAGGTATGCATGGCCATCCAATGTGAGATAGAGGTTCTTACAAATGGACACCATTTCAATCTAGAATTTCCAAAGTTGTTAGATTTTCACATACAAGAAGAAAACAAAGAAAAGATTATGCCCCCCAATCATCACTCTCTAAATCCTATAAAGGACATCATTGAAGAGCTTGAAGGGACACAATATGCAAAAATCTCAATTTGAATTAGTAAGTATACAAGGAGATAAAAGCATGAAGAAGCATAGATTGTTTTTAGTTTGTGTTGATGTTTGATTGCATTGTTGTAGATGCAAAATCCTTTCTGGAGAGGAGACTGACTGACTAACTTGAATGAAGCTTCAAAGGACTCTGACTAGATATGACACATCTTAGATACATTGGAGGCCATGGGATATGACATTGATTGCCCCCAAGTTTGAACTTTGATAAGATACATACATTTTTTCCAATGGTGTACATAAAGACTTGTTGAAAATAGGAATGTAGAAACAAATTGGGAAATATGTACAAACTAAAGCAAGACTGAAAGCTAGGAAAGACCAAGATTGCACTGATAGATGGAGCATTTTGAAACAAGTGGTGCCCATTTGTCAGGTTTTCACCATCTTGGCAGAGATTCTATGTTTTCTACCAAGGTGCCTGTTTCCAGGTTTTCACCAAGGCACTTTTTCTTTTTCTCATTTTTTTGTATTTTTCATTTTTTTAATCTTTTTGTACTTTTGATATTTTTTTATTTATTTTTGAATCATCAAGGCACTTATTGCTAGGTTTTCACCAAGATGTTCATTTTTTCAGGACTTTTTCCAATTTTTATAATTTTTTCAGGACATTTTACTAGACTGAATGCCTAGGAGTAGAATTTCTTCAGATGGAGAACATTGATTGGTTCTTGGAGCTATTCTCCTTCAATCATTGAGAGTTGATAGGGACCAGAGCCAAAAGTAGTAGTGACAACAAAGGGACCTAGCCAATTGGGTTCAAACTTCCCCTTGTGTTCTTTATGTGATTGATTTTTAGGATTCTCTCTCAAGACTAGATCGCCACCCTAAAATTCTCTGTGTCTGACTTTCTTGTTGTAGCCTCTAGACATTCTCTTCTGATATACTTTGAGATGATCATACGCTACTTGTCTGTGCTCATCTAGTAGTTCAAGTTCTTGCAACCTAGACACTCTATAGTCATCATCAGTTACTAGACCATGCATTTTGATTCTTAGTGATGGGATTTCAACCTCAATAGGTAGTACCACTTCAGATCCATAAACTAAAGTGAATGGTGTAGCCCTAGTGGGTGTTCTATTACTTGTTCTTTAGGCCCAAAGAGTTGGATTGATCATGAGATGCCAATCTCTTCCTATTTTATTAACTATACGGTGCAAGATTTTCAATAGATTCTTGTTTGAAGCCTCTAATTGTCCATTCCCTTGAGGATAGTAGATTGATGACCAATGTTGTGTAATTTTGAATTTGGCACATAGATCATCTAAGTCTTTTTTCTTCAATTGTCCACCATTATCTATGACTATAGAGTGTGGAATACCATACCGACATATGATGTAGTTTAGAATAAACATAGAAATTTGTTTTCCAGTCACCTGAGTCAAAGGGACTGCTTCTACCCATTTTGTGAAATAATCTGTAGCTATGATTATATGGGTATGTCCATTAGAAGAATGAGGATGTATGGCTCCTATAAGATCAAATGCCCATTGGTGAAATGGGCATTGTGTAGTGAAGAAAATTACATCTCTCCCCAAAGCATGAATTAAGTTTCCATGCACTTGGCACTTTTGATAGTTCTTAGCAAACTTAATAGCCTCTTTCTCCATTTCCAGCCAATAGTCCCCAACCCTAATAAGTTTTTGGGCTAGTATTAAACCATTCAAGTGTGACCCACAAATACCATCATGGACTTCCTCTAATGCACATTGACACCCTTCCCATTCTAAACATCTAAGTAGTGTACCATCTAGACCTCATTTTTATAGATCGTGACCAATGATGACATTGTTAGAAATAGGGAATACTGAGGGGGGGGGGGGTGAATCAATATTCTAAAGACTTTTACTTTTTCCCAATTATGGATATAACAGATTATCTTAACACATGCATAACATAAGAAGCTAAACAACATGCATAGCAATAAAACTAAAGAACTCATAAAACATTATTTGTTCTCGAGGAAACCCTGGCCAAGGAAAAACATCAGTGGGGATGGTACCCACAAAGATCCACTAATCAAAAGTATCATGTTAAGGATGTTGACCCTATTAGGAATCTATTACATGCATATAGTGTCTCATTCCTGATTAAGGGACTATAGGCCTTGTTAGAAGCCTCAACCCTATTAGGAGTTGGCAGTACAGAAAGTGATTACTAGATGAGCCCACTACCCAAATAAGTAATGTACAATATACATTGATTACAAAAGAAGATTAAGGTACATAAAATTATACTTCTTGCATCAATATCTCTTCACTACTCTTTCACTATCGCTATTACATATGCATCATATATCTCGCTCTCTTCTTACATATTACTTCTTGATTACATTACACTTATACAAGTTATTAGGATTAATAAATTTCCATTCGGCTATCATATTAAAAATAAATTTCTCCAAGGGTTAACATCTAGGATCTCATCCCTTTATATTGTTAAGTCATTATTTTGATAAACAAAATAATCCCTTGACTCTTTATCAATTATGTCTTCATATTCTATCTTGTCAGCTTGACACTGTCTTTAGTAAAATTGTCACAACTTCTTCCGTACATGGCGTACTAACTTGCGCTCTAAGTTGAGTCTTCAATAATCATCATAGAGTCTATGTTCAAGTGTTCAAGCACTGAACTTACTCCAATCAACATCACAAACAAAAATTGTCTCCAGGTTCACTAGTAAAAACACTATCTCATACTTAGACAATTTCGCATTGCGCTCTGACATACTAGCTCTTTGACCCATGTGATCATCATGTAGATCATATGTTTCTATAATGACAACATCTATGTAACCAACTCAGCCAAATTGCCAACAATCTCCCCCTTTGTCATTGGTGGCAACATATCAGAAAATTGGCTAAGTCTACAACTTCAAAATCTCAAAAATGTGGCCATAGTATAAAATATATACTATCCTTATAACTCCACAAAAAACTTATCTTTAATACACTGCTCCCCCTAAGAGTATCAATCCTTATCATTTTCTTATCAATTTTCTGCTATATATCTCTCCCCCTTTGACAACAATGACAAAATAAAGGTAAGGAGGGTTACAAAACTGTATTCACAGAAAGATTATAGATTAATTCAATATTGCAAAGCTAGTAGGCTTACAACATAATCTGCAAAATCAATCTTTATAGCCTCTAAATCCTTCTCCCATGATTTCTTAATAGAATCTGCCACATTGATTAGTGCACACAATCCATAAGATCCTATCTCACATGCTTGGAGATTCTCAAAGTTAAACTTTTGAAAAGATGTCTTAGCTAAAAGAAATTCTTCCAATTTCCCTTTAATAATACTTAGCTTCATAGAAGTGTTCTCTCTTAAAAGAGTGAATCTTTTCATTTTCCTATCTTTTTCATCTTGCAACATTCTGATTTCATCATATATCTTACGAATTTTCTTCTCAACATCAAATACCTTCACATTGGGGCTTGAAAGAAACTTAGTTTCATTCTAAATTTCTGCTTCCTTCATCTTCATCTTCTGATCTTCTTCTATTGTCAAGGTCTCTGATTTTGTACACTAGATGTACAAAGATTTTCCTCTTTCTAAATTTTTCCTCAAGTCCTTTATACAGATATGAAGATTGTTGATATCATTCTTGATATTCTGGATAATGTTCAAAAGCATTTTGGCCTCATAGGCTGCTTGAGCTTTCACTTTTGCTATATCAGATAAATTTGAGAATTCACTGTCAAAAGTGTTCATTACTTTCTTTTCTTTTTCCAAAGGGCCAGCTTCTGCAATTTGTGTAGTTACAACGCCTTGTAACTTCTTAGTAAGTTCCTTCAGGCATCCTTCAAGACTTTTTACTTTCTTGTTCTTTCCAATGATCTTGTTCAAGGATGTGATCAATTCCATCTAATCATCATCATCTAATCCCTCTTCCAAATACTCAATCATAGATCCAATCTAATTCTTCTTTCCAGTCTCAGGAGTAAGACTGATATCTTCTTTAGTGGGAATAGGTACTTGTTTTTCTATCACTCAGGGTTCTATGACTGTGGTCTCTATTTTCTCTTCTCCTTTGGTAGTTTCCTACTCTTCAAAAGCCAAATTGTCAACAATGTTTTCCAGATTCTTGAATACATTATCATCAGTATCCAAGGTGATCTTCATTCCTTCTACATTCATGACTTCATCTTCAATGTTAATGGCTGGTGGAGAGGGAATATTCTCTTGTTCTATTTTAGCTACTTTCTCTACTGCAACTGATGGTTCTCAAACATTTTTTGACATAACCTTGATGATTGCTTGCTTTGTTTCTAAATTAACTTCTTCATATCTACCTCCCACAATCTGAATGGTTCTCTTCTTGGTTCTCAAATGGGTGCTTACAACACAAAGCTTTCTTACAAGCTTTTCTCTAATAGATGTGTCTTCCTCTGATGCTCTCTTCTTCCTATTCACAAGTTTATTGTACAAATCATCAAGTATCTTACCCTAAATTGTATCAAACTTCTTATCAAACAAAATCATATGCTTTACCACTCCATTTTCTAGATTTAATCTCTCTACATAACCATGGAGTTCATAATACTTATGAACATTCTTGTAAATTCTCCATCCTGAATGATCTTCTCATTAAGCTTCTCAAATTTAGGTTTCCAAGTTTTCTTCTTAATAGAAGTGTCATCATCTTAGATTTTTGCAATTTTCCTTGGAACTAGTTGTACTAATTTTTTATGTCTCTTACCTAGTCCAGTAGCACTCTCTTTTAGTCTTTTTCTCAGTGTGGAGGAAGTGGATCTAGTGGATATCCTTGCTTCTTGATCCTTCTCAATTTCTTCCACTTTCACCTTAACTTGTGGTTCTTTGTGTTGTGCTACAATTGATGATAAAGGTGGAATAGACAAAACTTCTTTTTGTCCAATATCTCTAATTGCTATTACTGTTTGCTTTGCTACCAAGAATTCATGCTCAGTCATCCCTGTATCTTTTAGAATTTTCTTGATAGTACTCTCAACTCTTGACTGCTTCTCTTCAAGTAAGGTCTTTGTGGAGTTGAAGTTCTCCTCAAAGGTTCCAAACCTATTACAGTGAGTGTCCAACTTGCACTTAAGTAACCTCATCACATATCCTTCTATCTCTACCTCAGATATCTCATAGCCAAGGGGGTCTATGAAATGTGTTCTAGGTTCTACTACTTCAATTTAGGTAAAGTCAGTATCGACGATGAAACATATCTCATTTTTATACTTCTCCACAAGAGACTGTGGGATCCTTGATCTTCTAGACACTATATCATGAAATGTCTTGATTACCAATACTGCACTCTCATTCACTTTATCAATAGCATGCCTTATGTACACTAGGTTAATCCTTTCTATTGTAGTTTGGCCATCATTCCAATCATTTCCAATGGCATAAGGAAATCTTCTCAATAGATGAAAAAACATATAGGTGATTAAGGATGAGAATCTAAACTGTGTATACTTAGTTTTCTTAATCTTTCCCAAATTCTCAAATAGTTGAATTCTCAGAATCTCACACATATCAACTTGTACTTTGTCAACACACATCAGATAAGCTGCATGTATCATTCCAGCTGCCATGTCATCCTCTCTTGAATTTGCACAAAACTTAGTCATTAGGATCTTGCATAAGTATCTGACATCATCTTGTTGAATCTTACTAATCACAATTCCTCTACCATTATAGGATGATTTTTTGTTGTCTATGACTATTTTCCTCATGTTCTTCTCATTTAAAGGAATGGCTCTAGTTTTAGATAGTCCAGTGACTTCATGAATCAAATCAACTGTGATATCTATCACTCTATCTTCTAACCAAAACTTCCCATTATGAATTCTTCTTAAGATTATCTTAGTACATTCTTCATTGTCAAATTCATACTATAATGCATACTTAATGATTTCATTATCTTTCAAATGTTCAAATCCTTCTTTCAATGTCATGTCCTGATTGTAAATCTTCTGATATTCCTTGGTGAAATCACTATCACTGATAGTCTCTAGTTTGGATCCAAGATAACTTCTAACATTCTCTAGATGTAAAACTTCATCTGGTATGGATGATAAAGCTAACCTAAGATCATCTTCCAAGGGTTCTACTGGTTCCCTTTTCAACTTAGGTCTATTTTTATCTCTAAAATTGTGAATTAAAGAAACATCCATGATTTCTTCTAATTCCTTCATTGATTTAAAGATTTGTCAAGTTAAATACCTTGATTTTGCAATTTTAGGGCTTGCGTAGATTCGACACAAAATTCTTCTCCAAATCCTTGGAAAATGCTTCCAATCACTGCTCTTTGATCCCCTTAACACTTGAATTCACTTTGATGATCAAATAATACTGATCACAACCTTCTATTAATTCAATCTTACTTAGATCTGACATCGCATTCAATTCTTTTGCCGCTTCTTTCCAAAAAGCTAATTCTGCTAACCTGCAAAACTTAAAATTTCTTGCGATCTCGCAAAACATAATATTTTTCTTTGCGCTCTTAACCATAGCATTAGAACATCATATACTACCTTGCATTAACTATGCAAGACTCAATTCATCATATATCTACTTCTACACTAACCTAAGTTCCTATTCTACTACCATTTTCATAAATTAAGTACTTTGAGATGGGTCAGGTAAAGATTCATTCTTACCTTTTAATGCTTCACCTTCCTGATTACCTTTAATGTTGAATATGTGTCCTTGATCTATGCTTTTGATAAACTTCACTTCATCTGAATTACTACAGCATCCTTTCTGACTGTTACTTGCATCTTCATTTCTTCTTGCATGATTTTTGGGATTAGGATTAGGATGAAAAACTCTATTGTTCATTCTACAAAACCTTGTTGTATGTCCAATCTTATTGCATATCTGACAAACAATTCCATTTTTTCCATATCTTGGTCCAGGCTGATTGATCTGTGATCTGCAGTTTCTAGCAATGTGTCCAACCTTGTTGCATCTATAACATATTACTCCATTTCTTCTATTCATATCTTTATTAGGTTTCTTATCTACATTGTTAGTATTCCTAAACATTCTACTACCATCATTATTTTCAATAAATTTAGGTTTCCTGCATTCAATAGCTCTATGTCCAAAACCATGACAATTATAATAATAACCATTAAGAGGTTTGAATTGCTTACCAATGCAATCTCTCTTCATATGACCAAT
Source organism: Chamaecyparis obtusa (assembly GCA_027943335.1). Taxonomy (NCBI): domain Eukaryota; kingdom Viridiplantae; phylum Streptophyta; class Pinopsida; order Cupressales; family Cupressaceae; genus Chamaecyparis; species Chamaecyparis obtusa. The sequence goes on along the minus strand of BSBK01003138.1, from coordinate 18,585 downwards.
AGTATTACAAGTAAAACATCTACCTTTGAATTCTCTTTGCATACCTTTGGGTGATTCCTCTTGCTTAGTTGATTCTTCTTCTTTAGGTGTATCTTCAGACTTGTTAATCTCATCAAACTTCTTCTCATCTATGCTTTCAGATATTTTCAAATCTGGTTCCTTGCTTTCTTCATTTTCTTTAAAAGTGTTGAATCCAAGACCAGTCTTATCATAGAATGGTTTTTGATAAGATATTTGTTCACCAATCTTCTCACTAGTTAAATATAGCCTTTCAAGTTGTTGTTTGGATTGAGTTAGTTCACCTTTCACAATTTTATTGTATTTCTCAAGTTTAGCATACTGCAAATTGACTTTCTCAAGTTCAGATGTTACTTTACCAAGTTTCAATTTTAGTCCTTCATTCTCAGATTTCAGATTTGCTTCATTCTTACCATTTACATCTTTCAGACTAAGCTTCAAATTTTCTATCTTTAGTTCTTCTTTAAGGATCTCATTTTCTTTTTCTAAATTGTCATCACAATCTTTAATAAAAACTTCTGATTCCTTTTTAGATCTCAGATCTTCCAACTTGTTTTTTAGTATCTCAATGAGGTTCTTTGCATCATCATATTTTCTTTTCAAAGTGTCTTTTTCAATAGTAAGCAAGTCAATCTATTCAAGAGCTTCTTCAAGATTCTTTAACAAATTGATCCATATCCATAGAGATCTTACTCAAGCTGCTAGGCTTTCTTTGAATGATTCTTTTTCGAGTAACTAAGCTCCGATACCAATTGTTAGAAATAGGGAATACTAAGAGGGGGGGTGAATCAGTATTCTAGAAACTTTTACTTTTGCCCAATTATGGATATAACAGATTATCTTAACACATGCATAACATAAGAAGCTAAACAACATGCATAGCAATAAAACTAAAGAACTCATAATACATTATTTGTTCTCGAGGAAACCCTGGCCAAGGGAAAACCTCAGTGGGCATGGTACCCACAAAGATCCACTAATTAAAATTATCTTGTTAAGGATGTTGACCCTGTTAGGAGTCTATTACATGCATATAGTGTCTTAGTCCTGATTAAGGGACTATAGGCCTTGTTAGAAGCCTCAACCCTGTTAGAGTTGGCAGTATAGAAAGTGATTACTAGATGAGCCCACTGCCCAAACAAGTAATGTACAATATACACTGATTACAAAAGAAGGTTAAGGTACATAACCTTATACTACTTGCATCAATATCTCTTCGCTGCTCTTTCACTATCGCTATTACATATGCCTCATATATCTCGCTCTCTTCCTACATATTACTTCTTGATTACATTACATTTATACAAGTTATTAGGATTAATAAATTTCCACTTGGCTATCATATTACAAATAACTTTATCCAAGGGTTAACATCTAGGATGTTTTGCCTTTATATTGTTAAGTCATTATTTTGATAAATAAAATAATCCATTAACTCTTTATCAATTGGGTGGTCCCACAATAGTGTGTCCCACTTTTTTAGACATGCTAATTTTTGTTGAAATAATATATTTTTTAATAAAATATGATGATTTAAGCCTTGAGAGGTTCCATTTGAAGGAATCAATTAAAAATGGTTATCTCAAAGCCTCTTATATTAAAAAAACATTAATATAACATCTATACTTCCCATTCATACCTACAATGGAGTCTCCTTCACACCTATTAAAATGCTGATAAAAAATACTTCGACTTTATGTTTTAGCAGATCAAATGAATCCATTTGAAAAGTCTATCTATGTATTATGATGCTATTCAGAACAAGCTTTCTAATGTATATGATTCTAATACATATTGAGATCACTATCACTTTTAAATATTACTTTAACTAAACATAGGTTGTTTGGTCATTCAACAACCTGTCTCTTCTAGACTTCAGGAAAAATAGTAAATTACAAAAAAAAAATTATGAAAAATATGTAGGAAAAGAGTATTTGTGTTACCTTTCTATAAAATAAATAAAAAATGAATTTCGATATATACAAATCAAGTTAGAGCGATCCAAGCGATCTTATGTCTAAATTACAGTTACTGTCACTTTAGAACTTAATAAACTATGAAATATTGACCCAAAATGAATGAAACCAATTGCATCCTTTAGATATTAAAATTACAAGTATAATCTTAAAATAATTACACCATTATCATATTTAAAATTTTTTTATTAAGGATCAAATTGTTAAATCAATTAAGTGTTTAGTCAATCAGTAAGAAGACAGTATGCAAGGAAAAGGAAACTAGATTTGGAGTTGGAGATCAAGTTAAGATGTGAGATCATACAAACATTATCTAAAGAGGTGTATTTTACTATATCTATGATTGCATCAGTTAATTTTAATAAATTAGTAAGTTATTAAGGATTGAAGTAGCACAGGCAACAAGAACAAAGTACCAATGGATGTAGTTGTTTAAATTGGTGTTGCAGTGAAATCTAAGTGTTGGGATAACATGTTGACGAGATTAGATGTTTTGGGCTGACATCAAGGATGATGGTTTTTGGTTTTGGTGTGCTCGCTCATATGTTAATTTGGATTTTAGTGCCAACTTGTAAAACATTTTAGAGTTCTAGCACCAACTTAGAACAAGTATATACGTGACTATGAAAATTGTTAAGTATGATATTATGATGGTGTGTGTTGATTGACAGTGATTTTTGAAGGAAGTAAAAAGGTATTAAAGTGATTAGAGAAGTTTAATTGAGAAGATAACCAGATCTATATGGTACTTGACTGCTAATATCAGATCATACATTTGAGTTCTTATACTCAAGGTGGGCTCTAACAGGTCTATAATATAGATCCTTTAACAAGGTCACTTCTAATAGGGTGAGTAGGATCTTTAACAAGATCTGAAGTATAAAACCCTCTAACAAGGTGAACTCTCAAAAGGAGTTTTAAATCCCTTGATAGGGTAGTCTTTTACACCTAACTGTTGTATTTCTTAACTAGGCTATTCATATTCTTAATCGGGTATAACCTCAAAAGGGTTTTTGTAATTTCTCTTGATAGGGAAGATTTCATGGTGCACTAGTGAATTTTGTGGGCATCATCCCCACATGTTTTCTCCCTCTAACAAGGGTTTCCATGAAAAAAATATTATGTTTTGTGTTCATTATGTGTGAATGGTTTACTTTTTATGCTTGTATGTGATATTATCATTTGCTTGTTGGTTATTGTGAAAGATTATTGATTCTAACCCCCACCCCCTTCTTAGTACCTAATAATACTAACAATTGGTATCAGATCCTTGTACCCTTGAAGAAGCCAAAGAACTTGGGAAAGACCCTAAGGAAAATATAAAGGGTTTGAGATACAAGAGACAACTTGATGAAGCTAAAAGGGTTATCAAAGAACTAAAAGATCAATTGAATCAATCTTTGGCCAAGTGACAAGAGCTTGTTGAACAATTGAGTGAGAGTCAAGACTACGTTGATCAATCATCTAAACAAAGTGAATTTGAGGAATCTAAAGTAGCTCTAGAATCCATGGCTAAGGAAAATGAAAAATTACATAAGGACAAGAAAAAAATTAAGAGAGAGATTGAAGCCAAATCAATCAAAATGTGTGAAGAGTTGGAAGCAAGGAGATCTATAAAAGATTCTGTAAAGACCAAGGATGAGGCACTAAAAGATTTAGAGGATTAATTGTTCAAGATGAGACAAGAGGTTGGTAGATTGCATGAGCATCTTCATAATACAAATGAAGAAAATGGAAATTTCATAAGAGAGAACATGTATCTGAGAAATGAGAATGAGAAATTAAAAGGAGAACTAAAGAATTTGCAAATGATCTATTGAAGAAATTAAATGAAAGTATTACAAAACTTGATGAGAAACTAAGAAGTCAAAGAAGAAGCAAAGATACCATAGGGCTAGGTTATACTGGTGAATCTACTTTTAAAGTTGTGAATCTTCTGGAACTAAAGAGATCAAGAAAGAAGGAAAGGCTTTACCAAAGGTAACTCAAAGGAATTATGGTAAGAAAGCTTAGAAGCCTATATGGTTTAATTGTCATAAGGTTGGTCATAGTACAAATGTATGTAGAAGTAGGTCTACAAATAGGACTAACACTTTTGATGGATACCGCTATAACTACAATAAGTATGGTTATACTGGTCATGATTGTAGATTTATATCTAGTAGTAGATCTAGTATCTTTGATGGTCATTGTTTCAATTGTAATAAATATTAGAGTAATACATTAGTTAGTATTAGCATTTGGTAGTTAGGCCTTTAGGTTCATTATTCTACTATGCAACCAACATACCTTATTCATATTTCTATTTATACAATCCTCTGTATGATCAAGGTACTGTAATATGAATCAAGTCTTTTAAGTTTTTCATTTGGTATTAGAGCAATTACTGGGTGAAATTGCAGTCTAGGCTTCTGTTTCTTTGAGACATGGCTATTTGAGTGAATGTGCTTGAGATCGTAAGAGATCAATTACTCTGAGTGAAACCCAATTCATCAATTCAGTGAGACATAGGTAGCCCAATTCCAATCAGACCGAGATTGAGTCTATCTTTTGAATGGTGTGGTATGCAATTTTTATAGTGCATAGAAGAGGAGAAGCTTGCATTGAACACTAGAAACAATGTTGAGGAGCAGTGTTAAGCATCATTTGGATGTTGGAACCACCACATAAACTGGTCTCTACAGGCATAAAATGATCTCTACAATTTGGTAATGAAATGGGTGCTGGAACTACTGCTCATATTAAAGCATGTCCGCAAGGTGTGTAACATTTGAACATTTCTTCAACAAACTTTGGTGATATAGGTAGCCATTCCATAGTATCTTTAGGGCCTTCTTGTGTGGATTCTCATCAAGTTGCGGTGATCGTTCTCCTCAAGTATTAGGTAAGTGAGTGGATGTTCAGTTTGATTTGTTGGCTTGTTGGTTTCCCCATTCTGCATTGTTAGTATATGTGGTGAATGTAAATACCTTCTGATGATGCTTTTAGTAGTACAATAAATCATGAAACACAACATGCTACAAATGATAATTCATGTTTTTTTTATTTTGCCTTGATTGATTCTCTTCAAAACATCGAGATTCTTGAGTTTATGTCCCCCTACCTCTTTTTTGTGAATATGTAACTTTTATATTCAATTAATAGAAAAAAGCACTATTCATAAAAAAAAAAACACCGAGAGTCTTGAGTGTGATGAATTGATTTAGAAAGGGATCCTTGATTGGTTCCTATTTGATGTTCATTGTCAAGCCAAAATAATTAAGGATAAATTTGAGGGTGGTGATGGTGGAGATGATAAAGATGAGGTAGAACGCCAACAAAAGCATCCCCTCCTCACTGCATGTGCTTACCATGCCCATCTCAATTATCTTTTTCCTTAAAGGACTATCTCATCTTTCATAAAGTGTATGTCCTCAAATAAATAATATTAATAAAATATTTATTTTCAATGTTATTTTATCATGTCTACACAAAAAATTCTCTTGTCAGATACTCAACTTCTAAAAGGGAGTAAGTATGCTTCATGGAAGACCAAGATGTGCACCATTCTCCAGTTCAAGGAGTTGTAGGATATGGTTACTAGCATTACTAAATGTTTGACTAATACTGATGTCCAAAAAAAATTTGAGAAATCCAATTCAAAAGCTTTAATGCTCATTAATCTCAATATATCTAATGAGGTTCAACCCTATGTCTGAGATTCTGACACATCTAAAATAACTTGGGAGGATCTTTCCACAATCTTTGAGGTGATGAATTGGCCCAAGGTACTTTATTTACAATCTAAATTGCATACTATTCATGTGCAAAGTGGTGAAAAAATTGAAGATTTCTTATCTTGTGTATATGTTCTGCATGTAAAACTCCTTTTTCTTGGAGAGACAGTGGAAGATAAACTACTTATTCCTATTTCTTTGTGTGATCTTCCTCCTAAGTTCAGGACTTTTGTCTCTACCATAAACATCACAAAATAACAAGTATCATTCAAAAAATTGATAAACTTACTTTAATAAGAATAATCCTCACAATCCTTACATGCATAATTTGAAGAAAAACCTCTTGTCTCTCATCGACAACATGGCAAAAAAGATTTTAAGGGGCCTCAATTTACAGCACAACCATCTCTGCCATAATAATTTTCACAAAAAAAGTCTTCTCCATGATGGTGCTATATTTATAACACTCACACTCATGATATAGGCCGATGTTGGTACAATTGTCTTACTCAAAGTTCCTCAGGTAAAGAGAGCTCTTCTAGTCCCTGTCATTCTCGCCAACCTTGTGGACACCCACGTTGATGTTGTCAGTGAGGAAATGTTGATACACAATAAGATGAGACATCTGATGGTCCCTATGATGAGGATACTCCTACTCCTAATATAAACCAAAATCTGGTGCTTGTATCCCAAACTACTCCATCATCATGTGATGTTTGGTTGATTGATTTTGGTTCCAATAAACATATGACTTGTGATAAAGGTTTGTTTGATACTTTGAATCCTACACCTACTGGTGATGTCATTCATATTGCTAATGACAAGGAGTATGTGGTAGAAGGAATTGGTACAGTTACCATTCTTCTTAACATAGAAAGTTTCTCTCTCACCGATGTTCGCTATGTTCCTTGTTTTACTATCAATCTTGTCTGTGTTAGTTATATTTTAAATCACATACTTAAGGTAGAATTTTAGGTCAAGGATGGTGTTAAGTCCTGTCTCATATCAAAAGATGGAATGATAATTTCCCATCATTACAAGAAGGGGCATATTTTTGCACTTGATACAACTTCCTCCTTTGGTGTTTCTCTTAGTGCTTCTACTATAGCATCCACCTCCCTCTAGCATTATAGATATATGGTCATCTCTCTGCCCAGTCACTTTCTTAGTTGAGATCTAATATGATGGTACGAGGTCTTCCTTTTGTTTTCTCATCTTCTTTTCCTATATGTTCTGACTGTCTTATAGGGAAACAACATTGTGATTATTTTCAGTCTAGTACCTATCATGCCTCATAACCAATTGCCCTTGTTCATAGTGTTCTTTACAGACCTCTTCCTGCTTTTTTTCAAGGATTTTTCTATTTCCATTCATTTTTAATGACTTCTCTCAAATGACTTGGGTATATTTTCTCCAAAAGAAGAGTGTATCTTTTGCTCATTTTTGTACCTTCTACTCTGAGGTTATTCATAAATCTACAAGGCCTCTACTTGTTGTATGCTTAGATCATGGGGGGAATTCACTTCTATTGGGTTTCTCAAGTTCTATAAGGCTCATGGAATTAAGAAACATAAGAATACTCCCTATACACCTTATCAAAATGGAATTGTAGAGTGGCACAACTAGACTATCTTGGAGATGACTAGATGTATGCTTTTCTACCGCAAAGTTGAGTGACCAGTTTTGGGGAGAAGTAGTTCAAACAATAGTATACTTGATTAATCAAGCTCCTGCAAAGGCCTTCAAAAATAAAATACCAGAAGAGGTATGGAGTGGTCACAAACCATTAGATCCACATTTATGAGTGTTTGGTTATACTGTATATATGCATGTCCCAGCTTAGAAACAAAAGAAGCTTGATTCTAAAACACTCCCTTATATATTCTCGGGCTACAGTTTAGATTCCAAAGCATATTGTCTCATGGATCCTAAGACACACAATATTTTTTTAACAAGAGATGTGGTCTTCGATGAATATTCTATTGATTCTCAACTGAACACCAAAGTTCCTATGTCATCTCACAAGACTCTTTCACACTCTAATGATGAGATTGAGAACTCTTCTCAACCAAGGGGAAGAAGAGTTACACAGTGATATCTATGTAGATTTGGGTAATTTGGAGGATTCTGGTCAGCCACAACAACATTCTCATCCTAAATGGGTTTAGAGTACACTTCATGACTCTAACCTAAGTCCTCCTCCAGATCTCTCTACATGAATTAGAACATGAAGAAAAACAATAAATGGGGTCAATTTAGCCTTAATGAGTTCAACTGAGGATAGTGTTGAACTTGATATAGTATGTGAGGCTCTTAGTCAATGACATTGGAAGTATGTCATGGATTTTGAGTATGAGTCTCTAGTCCAAAAATGTACATGGGAGCTTGTTGATCTGCCAGCAGGCAAGAAAACCATAGGTTGCAAGTGGGTTTTCAAATCTAAGGAAGATGGATATATCAACAAGTATAAGGCACATCTTGTTGCAAAGGGATATGATCAATAGGAAGGAATAGTTTATGAAGAAATATTTTCACCCACTTCAAATCTCAAAACCATCACAATTGTTTGTTCTCTAGCTATGCAAAAAGGATAGAAGCTTCACCAAATGGATGTCAAGTTTTCTTTCTTGAATGGTGATCTTACAGAAGAAGTCTACATGATCCAACCCAAAGGTTTCATTGATAAACACAATCCTCTCAAGGTATGTCACCTAATAAATTCCTGATATAGTCTTAAACAAGCACTTCGAGCTTGGTACATTAAAATAGATGGTCACATTTTACAACATAGTTTTATTCATAGCCCTTCTGATCCTAATTTATATATAAAAAAGGTCGGAACAAATATTATCATACTTTTTTTTAATGTAGATGATCTTATCATTACTGGAAGTTAAGATGATCTAATCAATACTGTCAAGCATGATTTGAAGAAATCTTTTGATATGACTCATTTAGGGCTACTACAATTTTGTCTTGGCTTAGAGTTTTGGCAATAGAAACATCATATCTTTGTCTCTCAAATGAAATGTGCCAAGACAAACTTGGACAAGTTTGGGTTAACTGATTGTAAACCTATGTCTACTCCAATGGAACAAGGTTTACAACTCTCCCAATTCCAAGATTCTCCTCATGTAGATGCAACTCTTTATAAACAACTTGATGGGAGTCTCATTTACCTGACATATACCAAACCATATAAATATGTTTTGTTGTTAGCTATTTATTCAGGTTTATGCAGGAACAAAAATAATGTCATTGGGTGCCAGCCAAATATGTTTTGTAGGATGTCTAAGGTACTCTTTAGTATGGTCTAGAATATAAGCAAAATGATACATTTTTCTTGCAAGGATATGTTGACTCGGACTATGCTAGATTTCTAGATGACTAAAGATAAATGTCCGGATATATTCTTCATCTTGGATCTAGCCCTATTTCTTGGATGATTAATAAGTATAATGTTGTTTCTCTTTCATCCATAGAAGCCTAATATCGAGTTTCATGAGAATTTGTTCATGATGTAATATGGTTGCGTCGCATTTTAGCAAATATGGGTATCACAGAAGATCAACCACCCATTGTGTTTTGTGGCAATCAAGGTGTTGAAGCTTGTCAATAATCCTAATTTTCATGAGCACACCAAACATATTGAGGTTGATTGTCATTACATTCAAGAACAAGTGATTGAGCATCACATTCAGCTCTAATTTTGTCCCTCTTCTTCACATGTTGTTGATGTACTCACTAAGCCTCTTCGCAAGGTGACATTTGAACTCTTTAAAGGGTTTATTTGTTGACCTAATATATTAAGGGGGGAATGTTAAAGTAATACATTAGTTAGTATTAGCATTTGGTAGTTAGGTCTTTAGGTTTGTTATTCTGTTATGCAACCAACATACTTTATTCCTATTGTTATTAATATAATACTTTGTATGATCAAGGTATTGCAATATGAATCAAGTCTTTTAAGTTTTTCAATAAATATGGTCACGAAGCTAATGAGTGCAAGTCAAGAGTGAACAATCAAAGGCTAGTTGTGAACTAGACCTAACACATTACCAAAGGGAGAGGCAATTGAATGTCACATGCTCACTCTTTGGTAATTATGGATACATGGTTGTGAATTATGGATTGGGTACTGCAAGAGGTAATACTAGACTATAGAGATCAACTAGAATGGCATGTTTTCATTGTCATAGATTGGATATCTAGCAAGGAACTGTAGGTTTAGGAACCGATCAGTAAACCAATCAAGCAATCGGAAAGGAAAGTAGACTGTGAATGTAGAAGAGACTAGGAGAGAGATGAACAATACTTGGAAGAATAAGGATGATAGAAATTCATCAGAGGAATCCACATCTTCATTGGGTGTGGATAATTCTTTAGTAGACTAAGTCTCCATGTGGCTTAAGGGGAGCAAGTATTGTTGAAACCATCTGCGGACCCCATATAGGTGTGCGGTAAGATTTATCATCATTTTAAGATGAAATAAAGTCTTTTGGAATATATTATGAAGTTGTGATAGATTACATGATGTTTTAATCATTGGTAATGATATTTTGGGTCAATCAGTGAAAATGTATGTTCTATCAGTAGGTGCATTTAATACGTGTGCAAAGGTAGATATAAGGGTAATTTTTGTATTTCATTTTCACCCTACACATTGTCGAACTTTTTATGGAGTGAAATAAGCATTGTTTGAGCCATTTGCAGAGATCCATGTGATAATAAGAAATTGTTTATTGTCATGTTTTTTGGGGAGAGCCCTAGTTACAAACAGTTTGAGGTATTTACCTGTTCTATGAAGTTGTTCAAATTCAAGATGTCTACTCCTAAGTTGATTGACATAACTGAAAGACCTAGATCAAAATTTAAAATACATCCATTCAAATTGATGAAAAATAAACTAGGGGGTTCCCTAACTAGTGTGTCCTATGGTGTTCTCCACATTGAGGATGTTAGATCATATATTAATGATAAATTTGAAGATCTAAGTTCAAGGGTAATCTATGAGCAGTATAAGAAACTATTTGATGATAACTTAGTTTTGAAAGGTGAACACAAATGCTTAATAGATAAAGGTTCATCATGCTGATGATTATCCTAATTAATTTGAAGAGGATCATATCAGATCTATTTTAAGAAAAAATCATGATCAACTCATGTGGCTAGACCGACCACATAAAATTACAAAAGAGGTAATTCATGTTTTAATCAGTCTATGTTCAATTGGTGAAGTACCTATTATTTGCACTGTACCCAAAGAAGAAGTAATTAGTCAGAAAAAATATAAGTGGGATGGTCGTGTGATGATTGTAAATGACATAACAGATGAGGAGGTGAAATTTGCATCAATGGTTATTGGTTAAAAGGTCCACCATTCCAAACAATTGAATAGCATACCCGGTGGTGCTATTCATACAACATATAAAATGATTATAGATAAGAGATATAAATTCAAGTATGGTCAGGTGATTATGTGCTTATTTTTCTATTTCCCAAACATGTTCCCTAGTATCGGTAATGTTCCATGGATAGTAGGTACTCTAACATTTATTCAAATTAATAACATGATCAGAATATTAGGAAGTGATTTTACTGGGAAGGTTTAGGGATATCTCAAGGAATTTCATAAGAAGATGCATGAAAAGGAAAGAATACATTTCAAGATTATTGATAAGTATAAGGATGGGTGAACCCACAATAGTGGGTTGTACATTTTTTCTTGAGCGGACACTGAACTCTACATTTTGAAAAAAAACTTTCAGATTCAGATGAAAATTATCGTTAAACCGTTTGAGATTGGAAGATGAAGTAAATTAGAGTTTTTTAGGATTTTCTATCTAGATTCTAAATATATTTTTTATTTCTCCCACAAAAACTGGTATGTTGTTGAAAATGTCATTTTCAAAGAGTTACATTGTTTTCAAAGAGCATAAATTTTATTCTAAAATAGATATTAATTTGATTATTTCAAATTTAGTTTTGTAACATCCATAGTAAGAGAATGGAATTTTTTTGACAAAATTATCACAATTATTGCATATTTTATTAACGTTTTAAGTTGACTAAACCATAATTTTGACATACCTTGACTACATAGCTTATAACCTATCATGTATTTGTCCAATTTTATTTTTATTTTTTTTAATAGAAAGAGAACTTCAATAGGGTATGGATATTTTGTATAATTTTTTTTTCTCTCATTTACTATTCTTCCATAAGCATCAAACATAGAGGTAAACATATGGTGAAATATCTATGTTTAGTAAAACTAAAAATACAAAGTCATAATAAACTTGATATATATTAACATTACAATAATGGAAAGATTTTATTAGTAGTACATTACTACATAGATAGGTTTATCAAATGGATTCATTTGATCTTCCAAAAGATAAAGTCGAAGTGATTTTTTGTCAGCATTTTAATAGGTGCGAAGGAGACTCCATTGTAGGTATGAATGAGGAGTATAGATATTATATCAATGTTTTTTTTATTGAAGAGGATTTGAGCTAACCATTTATAATTAATTCCTTCAAATGGAACCTCTCAAGGCTTAAATCATCATATTTTATTAAAAATGTGTTATTTCGGCAAAAATCAGCATGTCTAAAAAAGTGTAACTCACTATTGTGGGGTTACCCGGATACTATTTTTTTTATAGTTGATACTCACACTTGTTGGATGGAAGTAGTTGAGCCAAGGACTTCAAGGGAGATGCCTATGGGATATGAGGTGGATGAAGATATTCTAACAATATATGTTGAGAACTTGTTAGCTCAAACAGGAGATCCTAGGACTCCAAGGTTTGGGAAATTTTAGTAAAAGTCACTCAAAGTGCATAATGAATTGATGAAACTAGTTATTGAGAAGAAAGTGAGAAAGGAAGTTGAATAGTTTATGATTTAGAAAGGATTTAGAAAGAAACAAATTGAGAAGGCTAGAACCAAACATGTTGCTGAGAAAGATAGCTTATCAGGTATATCAGAGGATGAAGATGTTGAGATTCTTAGTGCAATTGGTAGTGCCTCAACTAGTTGGCAAACAAGAAGTGATATTGAAACAAAGAAGGAGAAAATGACTTCAGTGAAGATTCTAGTCAAAAGACCAGTCAAAAAGACACAATTTGAGTGTACAAAATCCAATGAGGCTATTTCTATAAAAGTTTCTAGAAAGAGAAAGAAACAAAAAAAATGGGTTAGAAGGAAGAACATGAAGAAACTGAAGGAACAGAATCAAAAGAAAAGAAGAAGCAACTTAAGGCTCAAGATAAGAAGTCTAAGGTGGTTGGTTCTGACACCACTAAGTCAGTTAAGACTGAATTAGATTTCAAATTATTTGTTTCTATTGATAAGATTCTCAATGAAGTGAGAAAGTGTCATATACCTATTGGATTTATCAAGTATTGTGATAAATTTGGTAAGGAGGACCAATAAAAGATTGAAGATTTTGTAGTGTAGAAAATGAATAACTTCCTTGTATAATAAAATTGATCCTAGATGGCATGCTACCATTAAACAAGATAAGGAGTTAATTCAATATGTTCTAGTGCAACTTCAACCAGAAATGTCAAAAGAATAAATGAAGAAGATACTTGCAAAGACAAGACCGCACTTTAATACTAAAAAGATACTAACAAGATTATTATGTGGTGAGTCTCTTGGATTTCAAGATGAAATAGAGGAGATCTTCATGAAACACTTGGGTTTGATTGAAGAGACAAAGCATAAGGAAGATGAAGAAGAAAAGGAAAGAGAAGAGAGTGACCCAATGGTTACTCAAATAGAAGAGGGATTCATTGTTGATGGTGTGAAGATCACACTTGATGAGCTCACTGATTAAATGGGAAACACAAGAGATATCTTAGATATGGAGATACGTGATGAGCCCATAGATACACAAGAATAACATGAAACACATGAGCACTAGGATGTACTTGAGGAAGAAAAATAATTAGAACCAGTAACCATGGGTATCGGTCAGGCTATGACCAATGGTGAATAGATTAAAGTTCCTACAGATAATCAATAGAAAGATAAATTGAAATAAAAGGAGGATACAAATTATGCAATGCAAGTAAAAAAAGAGGAGGTAACTATAGAGAAAGAAAAAAAACACCTTCGTCACTATCCAAGATGAGTATTGATGATGGTGATTTACTGGTCAAGGGGACAAGTAGACTTCAACACAATGAGCCCTGGGGTGAACCCACAATAGTGTGATATACTTTGTTTCCTGAATGGACACTGAACTCTACATTTTGAAAAAACTTTCAGATTCAGATGTGTATTATTGTTAAACTATTTGAAATCAAAAGATGATGTAAATTAGAGTCTTTTAGGATTTTATCCATAGATTCAAAATATATGTTTTATTTTTATTTTTGAATTTATTTGAATGGTTTTTTCTCTCCCACAAAAATTGGTATGTTAATGAAAATGTCATTTTCAAAGAGTTACATTGTTTTCATAGAGCACAAATTTTTTTCTAAAATAGATATCAATGTGAATCTTTCGAATTTAGTCTTTTAACATCCATATGGAGGGAATGCAATTTCTTTGATAACATTATCATAATTATTTCATATTTTATTAACGTTTGAAGTTGACTAAATCATAATTTTGACATACCTTGACTACATAGCTTATAACTTGTCGTGTATTTGTCCTTTTGATAGAAAGAGAACTTCAATACCTAGGGCATAGATATTTTTTAGAACTTTTTTTCTCTCATTTACTAGTTTTCCATAAGCATCATACATAAAGGTAGACATGCGGTGAAATATCTATGTTTAGTTAAACTAAAAGTACAAAGTCATAATAAACTTAATATATATTAACATTATAATAGTTGGAAAGATTTTTCTCAGTAGTAGCTTACTACATAGATATGTTTTTCAAATAGATTCATTTGATCTGCCAAAAGATAAAGTCAAAGTGATTTTTTTGTCAACATTTTAATAGGTGCGAAGGAGACCCCATTGTAGGTATGAATGAGGAGTATAAATGTTATATCAATGTTTTTTTTATCTAAGAGGAATTGAGCTAACCATTTGTAATTAATTCTTTCAAATGGAACCTCTCAAGGATTAAATCATCATATTTTATTAAAAAAGTGTTATTTCAACAAAAATCAGCATGTCTAAAAAAGTGTAACCCACTATTGTGGGGTCACCCCCTGATGAAATGATCAAGTTTTATATGGAAATCAAGAGTAAGTCCAAGAAGGATAATATCAAGAAAGGGGTATGATTCATAATGAAAGAGAGAGACATATTTTCAGACTTGGTGCCAGATGTGGAGTGTGATGAGAAGGCTACTTTGATTGAGCAGTTAGGACAGTTAATCACAGCTACTGGTTAGGAGATCAAAAATTTGGAGGATGCTACAACAGATAAAGAAGAAAAGGTTTAAAAAAAGAAAAGATCATATATGTTATCACGGTCCATTGCTGAAGATAGGAACACTCCTACATTGGTTGTAAACTAGGTGAAAGTTGCATTTCTTGAAGGAGGTAAAACATTGAGGTTTATTTGTGATTTTTCCCATTTTATGCATGATCTTGAAAATAAAAAGGGTGAAACTCAACAGGAGATGAATTTATTATCACAAAATTTTGATCCGATTTATATGACTACCACAACTTTTGGAGTTGAGGTAGGAAAGATAAATCAGAAGTTGAAGAACTATAGGGATGAATAGAATAAGAGACTTGTAAATTTGATAGAATTTCAAAGCATTTTGATTCCTAAACTGGACATCCTTCACCAGAGCCTAAAGGAAGTTAAGAAAACCTTAACACCTCACCTTGAAAACACAATTGCTGGTTTAGAGGAATTAGCATAATTTTTTCCTCATGGACATATACTTGTTACAGAGACTCTACACAGGTCATGGGTTAAAGATTGGAAACTTTTTAAGACTAATTTCCATGAGATATGAATGGTAGATTGTAAATTGTATATGCTACTCTTTATTAATAAAATTTATTTTTTACCATATCTTGTAGTACCTTTGCCATTATTGTCAAAGTGGGAGAGTAGTCTAGACACATTTGATGCAAGGGGGAGTAGTAGAGTGAGTACGTATGTATAGCATAGGGGGAGTTATGTATAGTTTATTTTTGAAACTTAGTCAATTTTTCCCTATCTTGTCATCAATGCCAAAGAGTGAGATTATTATCATTTGATGAAGATAAAATGTGTTTTGGTAACATGATTATATTGTGGTGTTGTCATTTCTAGAAACATGTTCTACTAATGAAGAGATCTGATTTACCGATGGTTTTGAGGGATCAAATTGATAAATCAACTAAGTGTTCAGTCAATTAGTAATAAGATAGTATGCAAGGATAAGGAAACCATATCTAGATTTGGATATCAATTTAAGGTTCGTGATCATACACACATTATCTACTAAGGTATAATGTAAAATTTGTGGGTATCATCACCACACATGGTTTTTTCCCTCTAACAAGGGTTTCCACAGGAAAAATATTGTGTTTTGTCTTCATTGAGTGTGAAAGGTTTACTTTTTATGCTTCTATGTGATATTATTATTTGCATGTTAGTTATTGTGGAAGATTAATTTTAAATGTTTCAAATTTTTGGTTTCACTGATTCACGCCCCCTTTCGGTGCCTAATAATACTAAAATCCTTAGGAACTATTTTTTCATAGTGTAGAGGCTTAAACTTTTTCATATCTTCAAAAATTATTCAAGTTCTTCAGTTTATCTTATAATTTTGGGTGTGCGATTTGCTCTTCCCTATCCACAGTGAAGTGTTCTTATCTATTCTCTATATCCCTAGATTGGGACTTGGTTCTCCTTTCCTCAGTTTCATCCATGTTTTGAACTCTATGTTCCAAATACCCAATTTAGGTCTGAGTCTCTTGCATCATCTACAAGAGCCTATATAACTTCTATGTTTGTGATCCTACAATTTATCATTGGTTATCACTCCTCATGTTATCCATTCTAATTTAGTTTAATTACCTATGGAAGAAAGATTATTTTAATTATTTATCTTAAGTAACATTAGAATATAAATTGTAGTGAATTAAGAATTTATAAGTGTAATTGACTTGAAAAGTACACAACAAAATTTGTATTTATTTATACTTTAAAATTGTAGATACACTGGGTTACAATCTAAACAAAATTGTATTTACATTTGACTTAACTTGGACAACCCAAAATTTAATTTACATTATAGTTACATCAAGGTGCTCTATCTAAGAGTTTCCCTCACTCTCCTCACTACCTCATTTCTTGTAATGGGCTCTTCTTGGTCCTCATGGTCAGAGAAGGGTGCAATCTATAGCCTGGGGTAGGCTCCTTATGCATAATAGGATAATCTGTCTCTACTACAACATTAGGAGTGTAAACTGACTCTACTACAATACTAGGATTTTGATATTTAATTTTTGTTTCATTTTTCTTTTTGTGCTCTTCTAGTAGGGCTCCTTTAGCTTCATCCCTTATTTCAGATGTCCATTTGTGCATTTTTTCTTTTTTATCCTTGTTAGAGCTACTATAAGGGTTTTTTGATTCATTGGTTGCTCACATTGGGATAGTCATAATCTTTGTACATAGCGTTTCTAGTTTGATGGGTAGAGAGTCTCAAAATTTTTTGCATTTATTGTGAATCATCCACATCCTGGTAATAACAAAAATGCTACATTTAGTTTCAAGCTAAGTTTGAGTTTGACAATCCTCGGGTCTAGTGTATAACTTGGTATCTTTGATATCATATGTAACAAGAAGAAAATTTAAACTTGAGAAAGCAACAACTAGTTTGATTTCCATAAATGTCTAATTATATATGTACTTCTAAAATAATTCAAACTAATATGCTAAGCTGAATATTTTTGAAACATAAAAAATTAACAATGGAATTGAAAAGATAACTTTCTAAGAAGGTTCTAGTTATGCATATCAATATTTCAACTTAAGAACAATAAATAGAAACTTGGAATTGATTATCTTTCTTCTAAGTTCCACTTTGCAACATGGGGGAGAAAATATCACTAGCGCGTTTATCCACCTAAGCATAAATTTATTACCCATCCACCCTTGCTCACTTCCTACTCAAAGAGGATTTTACCCTCCATAATGGATGTAAACATGGTTATGACAATCCTTACAAGAATTGGTGTAAGATCCTAAAAGCCTTAGTCAGTCACACCTATAATTGCTACTAACTTAGGATAACACCTAACTAGGGTTCTATCTAGAGTCATGGCTATCACTAGCATGTGGTCAACGCACTTGGAAAAAGATTAAGGAAACATTTTTATCATGTCATCAAGTTCTTCACCCTATCTGACTTGCACCCTATAGATTAAAATGGATTTTGGATGTATACCAGAGAGGATCCTATTGACCACTATGAATTTTGACATAATTGTCTTCATAATTGAACATGTTGACTATTTTATCTTGGTTTCTTATTTTTCATTATTTGCTATTGAGAAATAAATAAATTGTAGTTTTATTAACATCACTAGGTGTGGAGCTATACAACATGCACCTCTTAAGCCCATATATTCATCAGAAAACTACATCTATTCTCTTGTGAATATATGTGTATAAGCTACTTGCACATGTTCTATTTTGTCCATATAAAATGAACTCATTAAGAATCCCTATAGCCACCATTTTAAGTCTACCAAAATCAGTTCCACTAAAGTGTTACTTCTTAAGAATATTTTTACCTTCTCTAGTTCTAAGAACAATGGTACACACACACACACACACACACACACAGATATATATATATATTTATATATATATACATACATACATACATACATACATACATACATATATATATATATATATATATATATATATATATACATATATATATATA